>DWCF01005285.1:0-14555 GCA_018230265.1 Delias oraia
CCCAGAACGATTCCGATAAGCTTGACTCTGGCGTTGCGTAGAGATGTTTGTACCCTCAGCATCTTCTATCGGATTTGTTACGAGAAGTGTTCTGAGAAGCTATTTGGATTAGTACTAATCAGTAGTCTGCAGAGATATTTTCAAACTAATACGACGTGGGGAACTACAAATAGGAGCGTACCAATCCATTAAAAGCCTATAACGCACCCGTGGCCCTGCAAGGACTAGTGATGTCTATAGGCGGAAGACCGCTTATCATACATGAACCTTTTGTTCGTTTGCTTCCATCATGTCATCCAGTGGACAATTATAAACCAGGTGGGATCTCAGATGATAGAGATCACCGTCGTATTTGGACAACTGCAGCGCATCTGAACTTCGGTTGTGTTGCCGGCTTAACCAGTGTATCCTAGTGGCATACCTTATGCACTAAACAAAATAGTATAAATACTGTTTTACGCTGGTATTCTCTGAGCCCGTGGTATCTCTCCGAATAAGGGACCTCATTTATTGTGTCATCATGGCTTTTGGTTTATTTTCTAATATTAACAAGGACTTTTTGAAGATGTGTTGAATTCATAAAATTGCTTTACAGATTCTATTCACTATTTGCTAGTATCATTAGAAGCTCATATATTCAGGGAGTTCATAAATGTTACAATTTTCGTCTTGTGGAAGCAATTTTTTGTCGACAATAAAGACATTTTGAATTATCAATCTATTAAAGTAATATTTTGAGTGAAATAATGTCACATTGTATTTTATTTTAAAAGATTAAGCTTTGCAATCGTAAAAATTGTATAGAATATCTTATATTTATTAATGGAGTATGAAAAAAAGCGCTTACAGATTATGTAATCTTTTGAAATTTACAAAGCTTCTTAATTTAAAGGAGGCTCTATTTTAAAAGGATACACAGACTTAGAAATGAAAAGAATTCTTACAACAAAGCTCAATGATATTTTAAAATGTTACCCAAAGCTCTGTATGTTGGAGTATCGCTAAATCATTTTAAGCTTAACAATCTTTTGTAGAAAGTATCAAATAAGCTTTCTACAAACCCCACTACAAAATTGTTTTCTTTATCAATTTGATGGAAGATTCATTGTAATGTGTTTGTGATGTCTTCCTATTTACCTTAACACTTAGATTAAACAGAATAAAAATATTAATTTTTATTATTATATAGCGGACAACGCCCTATTTTTATATAATCCACACACACATATACACGCATTAACCACTATGGTTGTGTTGTCTGCTTTTTACGCTCATAAAACAGAAACAATAAAATGAAAATCAAAAATTATTTATTTTATTCACAATGTGGTAGTTTACAAGACCATCCGGATTTTTTAGTGAGATTTTTTGACAATAAAGTTTGTTGCGTGAACTGGTTCACTTTGACCGTAGATAGAGAAAAAGCCAGTCCCCGTTCGCACAAAGCGTCATAAACCGTTTGAATGTCGTTCGAACGAACTAGAGGAAAGTAATCTGCAGTAAATATCTTTCGCAAGTCACGTTGGTACGGCTGATTTGACTTGGATGTATTAGTCATGTGGACTAAGAGATACTCTTCGGGAATATATAACGAACACATAATTCATCTTTCTATTGTCAAATTTATGCCATATATAACGATTAACCTTTAAAGAAGAAACCGCTACCGAAAAGCGCAGAGTGGAACGTCCCGCCACGCGACTGAAAGACGGTCTTACGAAGATCGCGGGCAACGGCTGGACCCAGATCGATCAAGATCGTAACAGATGGGTGTCTTTCGGGGAGGCCTATGTCCAGCAGTGGACTAGACAGTATATAGTAGCACTATATAGTAAGAGAACACCGCCGCCCATGGAAAACAGTGCGACAGTCCGCGCATTGGCTGTGTTGCCACCTTTTTACGCCGCTTAAGCGGTATTTTTAAGGGCCTCTCTGCGAAACATAATAGAAGTACCGTTTTACGCTGAGTATTCTGTGTGCCCGTGATATCACTTCGGACGAGCCGGCCCATTTAGTGCGTCAGCATATGCTTCAGCATGGATCCTCCAGTGTTGAAAATTGCGTTGTAATGCGATGTATTGCGTTATATGATAAAGCGCCGCGTATTTTTGCCTTTTGAAATGTTATTGCTTGGTTTATATAAATTTATAATGTGAAGAAATACTTTAAATATTGTAAGAATATAAAATATGATTAATTCGCCCCAATGACGATTCAAAGTAGGTTTATTAATACTACCTTCTAATTGAATTATAATAAATTTTATTGAATTAAGATTTTTTTACTTGACTTGAATATCCCTTTAATCAAACTTTGAGAATGAAGAGGTCATAAATTCTATTTTTTTTACATTTTTAATTTTTAAATTGTCTTACCTATGTGGGTGATCACGCTAACGCAGTAATTTGAAGCGATTAATTTGTATGGGTTGTATTAGTTAGCTCATTGATCTTGTTAAATCATTTGGTAAAACTATTTGTCAAAACTGTAAAGTTATTTTGAAGTTTTACGTTCATTACTATGATAAACTATTACAAATATAATAATCTCTAATCATTAATTGTCAAAAAAGGTATTAATCAATTTACTATATGTATAAAACTTATACATATAGTCAATTTAATAGAGTAATTTTAAAAGTTTACTTCTAAGCCCTGAAATTACCTTATTTCAGGGCTGTATAAGTAAACTAGTAATTAAAAAAAATATAGTATTTTTTTATCTTTCGATATAGGTACCTTCACTTAAATTAAGCTCTCGAAGAATCTTACATATAATAAATATTATAAATAAAAGACAATGAATATTTTTATAATGAAACGGGTAGAAACGAGTAGGGACTTCACCTAGGGCAAGCGCTCCTTTGCCCATGGATACCCTCATTCTTTGCAAAGCCTCGGGTGCGTGGCCTGCATTTATGGAATATTCACGCTCTTTTCTTTAAGATCTTCAAGTCGTATTGGTTTGGAAATAAATAATTGTGAATTTCATTTATTTATGTAGTAACGTTAAATAATTCACCAAGAAAAGGCATCTTTGAATTTTCATTTCAGTTTACATCTCTCAAGTAACCTGCTACTTTCAGACGCAATCTCTTTGACTATATTTGTCTAACTGTTCACAGCTATACGATTTAAGTAGTATTAAACATTTTACTTCTCTAGGGTTAGAAGAGGTTCAGCTTTATGCTTCACGAACCGTGCATTTTCAATTCTCGAGAAAAGTCGCTGTTTAAATGTGAGCTCTTTCACTATATTCCTTACTACCTGTCCACAACTGTAATGAAGTTCAGTATAAAGATTACATCTTTCGATTTAGAAAAGGTCCAGATTTTTGGTATTACTGTACTAAATTGAATTTGAAACACATGGAATTTCGTTTGGATTGTAATAAAATTTTATTAGAAGGTTAGATTTTCCGTTGGGTTAATAAGGGTAAATAGAAAAACAGGTATTTTCTTTCAAATTTCTTTTATTGTATATACAACCTTAATACTTATTATACTAAATACTTTGTCAAATGGATAAAAGTTTTTTTATATTTTGTTTGTTATTTGATTCTAAAGGTTCAATACTTACTTTTTATAAAAAATATTCAAGGACTAATTCAATCATACGCAGCATCTTCTATTGTATTTAGCATGAGGAATATTCTGATTTGTCATAACAAATCAGAATATCAATTTATCATAATAAATAACTGTTTTATATTACGGCAGAAAACGGAGCAGGTTCTTCTTTATGGTAAGAGAACACCACTGCCGATGGACAATTGCGACATAATCCGCCCATGGGTTGTTATGCCGGCTTTTTACGCCACTTAAGCGGTATTTTTTCAATAGCTTCCGATATCGTCACTCATTCACTGAAACATAGTAGCAGTGTATCAAAATCAACTACTGTTTCACGCTGAGTACTCTATGAGCCCTTGGTGTCATTTCGGACGAGGCGGCCCAAACTGCTATAGTATAAAAAAATGAAATAAATAAAGTTTGCTAACCAGAAATTCAACGAATACACCGTATTTTCAATTTCTCCTTTCCGCATTCATTAAACCGCTTGCCACCGAACAAATTCCTTTCAAAACACATTCCCTAAAAGCTGACGACCCTCCGATACAAGGGGAACAAGTAATCACTCAATATCAGCCAATCAATCTACATTGAATATTTTTAAGAAAGCGGGCTTACTCTTAAGTCTTTGTGAATCATGTGGCCCAGTGCGGTTTGGATGCGAATCACATCGGCATGGATTACAATTGAATGGAATACATTTTTATATAAATTTAAATCTTTTATTAAGAAAAAGATACTTTGTTCTATAAAGTAGAAGAGAGGAGTAAACATTCACCCGTGGTTGAGCCATGCTGAAGCATATGCTGACGCACTAATTGCCGTACCAACACAACCAATGCGCGGATTGTGGGGTTGTTCATGGGCGGCGTGTTGTTGTTTTCAAGGGGGCTCCGATATCCTCACTCAGCGAAACAGTATAAGCACTGTTTCAATTAAACTACCATTTCACGTTGAGTATTCTGTGAGCCTGCGGTATAACTTCGGACGAGCCGGGCTACCATTATTTATTAATTTTTATTATTTTCACTACGTAACATATAATATTAGTAAATATTTCAACAAGGCAATGTCAGTTTCGAAGGTATAACCTAGAAAAGAAATACGGCGACGAAAGTTCTTTTATTGTGTTCGTAAATCAAGCAGAAATGTAAGCACGCCAATTATTATTGGTTGGGGATTTCTTATGACATATTACCTGTTATTACTCAGATCTATGAGATACCTTGGTTATAATATTGCCACAGTTGCAAACAAATTCATTTAGCTCATAGATTAATGGTTTAGCACAGTATTATACCTCGAATTGTTTAGTTCCGCATAGTTGAAACATATGTCGGAAAGGTTTTATCGCATAAATGTGACCACCCTGATAAATTATGCAAGCGAGAATGTGTGAACACTTTAACAACAGTATAATGTTGCCTTTCCATTTGTTAGACCGCCTTTACTTCGTAATACGCAACTTGATAGCTATGGAAATTAAGTAAAACATTCATATAATAAATACATTCACACATTAAAATAAAAAACACGAGTTAAGTTGCGAGATGAGCGAAAAGTCTTGAAAAAAACTTTATTTTCTAATTATAACCGAACATTACAACAAGTGACTTACAACTACTCAAAAAATACAATGTTTAATCTTAAATAGTATGGTGCGGAGGTCCGCGGGTAGCGCGACTGCTTCGGGAATTACATTCTCATAAATTACATTTGATATAAACATTTTTAAAGGTCTAATGGTTTCAGCCCTACTTTAGACTAACATTACCATTGTGCGTTCTCTGAACGAATAAGGAATCGTTTTAATATAACAAGTTATTCTTGGGATGCGGGATGTTATGATGATGTAACTCACGGCCTCAAAGAATACTCTGCGTAAAATAGTAGTTGTACATGAAACGGTCTCTATTGTGTTTCGCTGAGTGAGTGAGGATATCGGAGGCCTTTCAAAATGCCTCTTAATTGGCGTCAAATGCCGGCAACACAATAAATACGCGTACTGTAGTGCGGTTGTCCATGGACGGCAGTGTTTGTTTTGATTTTCTTGATGGTAAGAGTTTACCGCCACCAATGGACAACAACGCTTTGCTTGTGTTGCAGGCTTTTACACCGCTTAAGAGCCGAGCTTCCGGTATCCTTACATAATCACAAAACAGTAAAAGTACTATTTCACACTGTTGTTCTGTGAGCAGATATTTCTTAATTTTCGTTTTGGTGTTGTCCACGCATTGATTGTGTTGCTGGCTTTTACGTCGCTTTAGCGGTACTTTTAAGGGCCTCCGATATCTTCATTCACACACAACAAACACAGTAACACAGTACAACTACTTTTTCACGCTGAGTATTCTCTGATACCGTGGTAACATTTCGGACGAGCCGGCCCAATTAGTGCATCAGCATATGATTCAACATGGCTATCCCAAGAGTAGGAGAGCGATGCTGAAGCATATGCCGTAAAAGTTTCACGTTTCTTACTTATTTTGGAATAGGATAATGATTTCATTTAATAAGTGCGACGTGTTTCATTTCGATTTTATGAGGTACTTGAAATCTAAGTGGTCGCTTTCAAGTAATAGATCCGTTTTATTCGAATCTTTTGTTTTCCTGATATTTTGAGGCTTCGATTTGCTTTAGATATATATAACAACAGAATTAATTTTTAAAAATGCGATTTGTATACTTTCATATTTTTATAATTTATAATCTAAAGTATATCGCATTAGCCGTCCATGATGTTCACATTTTTTTAAAATCAAAGAGATACCGCCTTCTACGTTGTTTGCAAACTATTACAAGTGTATGATATAAAACGAAGTTGGATTAGAACATTTAACTAGGAAAGCACTGGACAGATTTTTATGAAATCTGATATCGAAGTTGCTGTAATTCTGAATGATTTTATACAGGGGTGGCCAGACTTACAGCCCGTAGCACACATATAAATTTAATATTTTTTCACATCGCCCTAGCTTTTTGATAAGAATACAGTCGAAAGAAATAGGTAGGTACCTACCTGCAATGATTACGATTAGATAGATTGATTAGTGATAGACGATTAGATTACATAATGTGATGATTAAGTTTAAACATCAAATTGAAACAGCTAAAGCGTGAAACGGTATTTGTACTAGTAGTATTTCGCAGACTGAGGGAGGATATCGGAGGCCCGTAAGTGCCGCTTAAGCGGCGTAAAATGCCGGCAACACAACCAATGTGCGGATTGTGGCGCGGTTGGTGATGGGCGGTGGTGTTCTCTTACTATATAGGAGGCCCACCTGCTTCGTTGTCCGCTATGCTATAAAAAAATATAACTAATCACATTCAAAAAAGTGTTTTCAATAACCCATTAACTAAAGAACACTACAGTCATAATATTATGCAGAGCTATCATAAAATTTGCATATTATAGTAAAACATGAGATCAAAAATATAAGCTTGTACTAAAAAGCCATTCTAGATAAGTACGGTCCCGATGAAAAACTTTACAAGATCCCAATCTACTGCCATTCTATGCTCAGTTTTATTATCGCGTTTCAATAAAGAGGAATTCTTAGAGGCCCGTGCTGAATACATCGAATCATCTATACTCTTTGATGTTCTCAATGAAATATTGGAGTTTCACCAGTTTTTATTAGCATGTATATTTGAAGGCTTTGACATTGAATTTTTTGGTATTTTGACTGTTATATCTGAATGATTGCTGTTACAGATATGAAAGAAGGCTGTGGTCACCCAAGTCTGTGGTCACCCAAGTTTTTTTGGAGCAGGTGGGTCGCCTATGTGCAATTGAATACCACCACCCATGAACAACCGCGTCACAGTCCACGCATTGGTATTGCCGGCTTTTACCCTGCTCAAATGGCATTTTAATGGCCTCCGATATCTTCACTCACTCAGCAAAATATAGTAGAAGCACCGTTTCAAGTATAATTACCATTTCACTTTGAGTATTCTTCACAGAATAATAATAATAAGTTCTTGCTTGTGGTATCACTTAGGACGAGCCGGCCCAATCAGTACGTCAGCATATGCTTCATCATGGCTCTCCCATGCGTGTGACCGAATACATTTAATTATAATTTATAAGTGTCGCGAAGTGAGAGGAAGGGCAGTATGTAAATACACATATTCGTCGTTTCTGCTGCAGCAGTATTTAGGTTATAATTATTCGTTAGTAGTTTTATAATTATTGCCGGCAGCATAGGGCAGCCATACGGCTTGAATGTAAATGAGACATTAGGTTAGATTAGTAAGCAAATAAAGTAATATATTGAGTTGTTTAACCGCGTCAGCTGTTAGACAATGTATGAGGCTTCGCTGACTCAGCGTGTTGACAACTTGACGTTGACAAATAGAGCAATCTTAAGTCAGCATTTTATTGTATTTATTAAAAGGATTAATTTAATAGGAGATACCTTTTACCTTAGTTCATTATATGATTAAGTCGTTTTTATATAGCGGAAAATGGGGCAGGTAGGTGTTACCACGAGTTTGAGAACCTCATAGCGAAGAGGTGTTATAAGTCTGATACGCAGAAAAGGGTATCGGGTTCGATTCCTGAGTAATTATTCGGTCAAGTCCTTACTTGAAAGTAACCGGACCAGTGTAATAAAATTTTGTTACTAGCGGAAGACCTGTAGTAGCATAAGCTTACATACTTATTGAATCGAATAGTTTTAAGTAACGGTTAGAATACCAGTGTGAAACAGTACCTGTACTATTTGCTGAGTGAGGATATCTATGGCTATTGAAATTATGTCGCTCAAGCGCCATAAAAGCCGAAAACACAATCAAAGCGCGGATTGTGGCGCGGTTGTCCAAGGGCAGCGGTGATCTCTTACCATTGAAGAGATTCGCCTGCTCTGAATAATTAATTAAATAGTTTTTAATATTTTATTCTAATTATATATTAAAATGTTAAATAATATTATATGTTAAAATTATAAAAAATATTAAAATAATTTAATTATATAAAAGAACGGGAAGCTAAACCGATACTACGCGTGTCTGTGGTAGGCTTATAAAACTCTCTATCTGGTTTCAATCATGTTTAAAAGTTAATTATTTAATAGAATCAAAGTGGGTAGTTAATTTTTCATGTTGCACTTCGACTAGACAGCCGCGAAGGTCGGAATTTTGTGAAATTCAAACTTTTAAATTTTCCTTGTTTCGTTACATGCTTCGGAATTTCAAACATCTCAAATGCGTTTAATTGAAGCATTTTATAAAGGCATTTCAAAGATATATGATGTTCGATTTAGTATTAAAAATAAAAATACTCCATACTTTGATTATTTCAATGTTGGTGCTCAAACTATGCCTTCTCCTTGTTTTAATTTTTTTCAATTGGTAGTGTACAATGAACCAAGAGGCTCGAATCACGGCCCGGGACAGTTATAATTTATTCAATCTCCGGAAGCGCTTGACAGTGGCAGGGCGAGTATTTTAATATTGTCGCACCCGTGGCATGCTGGAGCATATGTTGACGTACTAATCGAGCCCATCAGTCAGCATATGCTTCAGCATGGCTCTCCCAGAGAGAATAAATTTGTTCTTATGGCAGACTAATACTGTATTTGATTTTGAATTGTTTGATAAAATCACTTCATATAATCTCCTAAAATTAAATTTTAATTTCTAATATCAATTGATTGCAGCTAACATCAAAAGCTTGTAGCTTATAAATTGGTACTAATATTCTAACAACCGATCGAGAGAGATTAATTGTGCTGAGCTCAGCATGTCATGTCACTCGGTTATTAAATGTCGTAATCTGTGGATTATTAAGCTGACTTCAAGTTACATATAATAACATTTAATCTGATATATATGTAGAGAAATTATTATTTATTAATTTGAATTTTGCGAATAACGCTGTCACTGTCTATGAACGAAATGTCATGTTTTTAATGATCTCATCTTAGAATTTAATGGCGAAAGTGATAAAAACATAAATAACTAAAAATATAATTATTATATTATAAAAACAAAGTTTAATTTATATGAATTTAAGATTTATTTAATTTAAAAAAATCATATAGTTTGTATTTTTTGCCTGAAGCTATATTTCATCATCAAACATTGAACAAAGTTACATATGTATGACCAAGTCCTTGATGTTTGTAGTTCCACCACTGGGTGTTTTAAAGGCATTTTGTAGTGCATAATCAGTAAACAGTAACTGCATAAGTATTTCAAAACCAATGCTCAATTCAATCATTAAAAAGTCCAGCAGCGACCTAAGGGTATCCATTGATGATTCTTTATACCATCTCTCGGTATAAAGAAAAGGTTTTATCAAAATTTTTCATTGTTGTTATAATGAAAGTAAAATAGTTTGCCTTTATAAAGACATTTCCTATTAAAGATTCTTCTATATCAAATAGAGGACTATAGAATACAAAGACTTGTTTGTGTACAAAGGAGTTTGAATAACCGTCTAAAAGACCGGATTAAAAGATGTAAGATGATATTGGGGTAAAGGGTTTTATAAAGTTGCCAACACAATTATATTTTTTGATCTCTTAAGTGAACTAGGGCAACATTGGTTAGGAATCGCTTTTAAATAAGTCTTAGGTGACTTTTGCTCGTGTTTAATAGAGTAGAGTTCTTTTGATTTGAAATTGAATAGTTTGATGGATACATAAATATAATTGGGACCTTTTGAGAGCTTCGCTGCCTAACGGTCTTTATAGTTATCCTGACATTGTGACTCATCATCATCAGTCTTTCAAAGATGCCCACTTATTACTATCTTGAGCGATCTGGATCCAGCGGTTGCCCGCGACCTTCATGAGATCGTATTTCCATCGCGTGGCGGGACGTCCCACTCTGATATTTTGAATACTGGGTGCGAACTGCGCTCTGAATAGAATGTATTATTACATTTGTAATTTCTTTATGAAAACCTTGGTAAACGAGATGGAGGCTCACCTAAGATAAGACGCTCTCAGCTTATGGACATCCATACCCCTAAACCTTGCATGTTACTGGTAGTTGCTGGCCTTTTTATGTATGTAGATAGTAAAACCTACATTGTATGTGTCGATGCAGCCTAGCCGAGCGGTGTCACACTCTAGAGAAGGCAAATAATTTTATTTTTTGTATAATGGATACTGGAACAGGCGGGTCTTCTATAAAGGGAGAGAGCATTGCCGCTCATGGACAACCACGCCACAGTTTGCGCATTTGTTGTGTTTTCGGCTTTATACGCCACTTAAGCGCCATTTTAAAGGGCCTTCCATATCCCCACTCAAGTATTGCTAGCATTTAACGCTGAGTATTCTGTGAGCCCGTGGTATCACTTCGGACGACCCGGCCCAATTAGTGCGTGAGCATATGCTTCAGCATGGCCCTCCCATGGGTGAAAATTATGAACTTTTAATAAGACCAAATAGCGACACCGCTATCTCTCGCTTCTGTGGTAGAATTATATCACAACTTATTTACGAGGTTCTTAAAAATATTTACCAAAAAATGAAGACTGTTTTTCTTAGTTTCATAAGATCTAATGAAGGTACCTATGCAAATAGAAACACGCGTAAGATGTTGCCAAACTTTTCAAATTTGCGAAGGTGCTTAGACCACGGCTGAGATGAAATGAGATATCGCGAAGTTGGCAATTGACATGAAAAGCGGCAAACTTTGTACGGCCGCTGGCTTTGAATAAATTCCTTAGGCTATTTGCGCCAAATAAACACGAAACTGTGGCCCTGTATGAAAAATACGCCCGCTTAACGGTTTTCTATTAATATTATAATGGCTTTTAAGAACAGCTCCAGCCAGGTATATTTAGGACTGTGAGGAATAGAACACAAGGTTTCGTTTGCAAGTACCACTAGCTGAAATCAAATATTTCTACGGATTTATGTAAAAAATATATTTTCACACATAGTAGAGCCGTGAACACTAATGCTGACTAATTCGGACGGATCGTCCGTAGTGGTACGCGTTTACAGAATACCAGAATTAACATATTTCTTTCGCGGAATGAAAGAGGATATCGGAGGCCCTTTTAAATTATACTGCTTAAGCGGCGTAAAAAGCCAGCACCATAACTTAACGACGGATTCTCTTACCATAAAGGAGACCCGTATAGATTTCCGTTATCCGCTATACCATAAAAAATTTAAGTTTCGTCGCTCAAAATGTATTGATAAGTCACAATAACTTGGCGCTAAAACGTAATTAGGGTATGAATAATCTAATCTAAAAGAGGCTCTTAGTAGGGTTCATTTTTAATATCAATTTTATGATATATAAAATGATCTGATATAATATTTTTCTCATTTATATAGGGATCTAATTCCGCGTGGTTACCGGATCAGAATAGTACCACTCCCGGACACTTCACCGGAGGGTGGGCGGCAGCGCCCTTACGAGTACAGCAGATGTTCTGCGATCACCAACCCGCCTGCCAAGCGTGGTGATTAAAGCAAAACACCTTCCTTTTGGGGGAGGCCTACGTCCAGCAGTGGACTTGATAGGCTGATGATGTTGATATAGGGATATACGGATAACGTCAGCGAGATGTTTCAAGTAAAATAATGTAACTATGTAGAAAGAACGTAAATGTTTGATGACCTGCTATGAACCTCTGGTACTATGTTACAGACCCCTAAGGAGACCATGGACCATAATCTTAGAATTCCTGTTGTAAGATTACCAAATCACCAATAAACCTATACTTAATATTAGACAAAGTTTCCATTTATGAAGAAAAATAAAAGCCCTAAATGCTTTAAATTATATTAAAATTAAAATTGTACAATTTAAATAGCATTTATCATCAATATTTGCTAGATTCGCTCTACTAAATGCCTCATAGAAAATTCAATCTCCTCCTTTTTGCTTGTTAGCCAAACTTTCGACTTTGTTTTAAATATTTTTATTATGCAGCCTATTGAATAAGGCATTCAGATTTAAATGAAGCACAAAAAAGCTCTTTCACAGCGTTGTATCATTACTGCAGATTGCGTGGAGACTTTTATAAGTATCGTTATTTTGATTTCAGTTATAAATGCTTTTGGGTTTTAATTGTATTGCATTGTCTTTTTTATAAATATAGAGGCAAATGATCATACGTGATGATAAGCAGTCTTTTCCCATAGACACCCCCATTCCTTACTAGGCAACGGTTTTGTACGCTGTTTAAGTCCCCAAGTCATATTAATTTAATTGTTTTACGCAGTACAAATTGCCTTAAAAACACTCAGTGTGAGTGTTAACTTGAGAGCCTTGTAGCTAAGTGGTTTATTATGTCTATAATATAACGAGAGGTATGGGGTTTGAATCCCAGGCCGGAAAATTATAAATTGTAATTTAATTTATAATTTATTCAGTCTCTGGAAGGGTTTTACAGTGTCTGAGCGAGTTTTAATACTGTCGTCGTGGGATAGCCATGTTAAAGCATATACTGACGCACTAATTGGACCGGCTTGTCCGAAGTAATACCACTGGCTCACAGAATACTCATCGTGAAACGGTATTTGGACTATGTTTCGCAGAGTGAGTGGGAATATCGGAGGCCCTTAAAAGTGTCGCTTTAGCGACGTAAAATGCAACACAGCGACTCCCCGGACTATGGCGCGGTTGTTCATAGGCAGCGATGTTCTTCTACTATATGGAAGACCCACATAGTCCCTTGTCCGTTATAGCATAAAAAAGTGACATTATACATAATAAACACACGCCAAACTTCTAGTGAGGAATCATTATTCTAAAATATTCATAGTGCCTCTATAATTCAATATCACACACTCTGAGCTCAAGAATCTATTTCCGAATTCAATCTGTTAGAGGGCCTTCGAGTGCTTGCTGAACGTCGATTTCCTTGAGAGATTTGACTTCACCTGTTGGAGTCGAATTTGAGAACGCGCTGTTCAAATAAAAATGAAATTGGTGTGTTAACGCACAACTGAACATATGCGTTTTGGAGAATATATGTGTATATATCTGCGTTTTTATCTCGATATTTGTCGTTCCACAACTGAGCGTTTTTAAGGTCACCACTTTGTAGAATCAGCTTTTAGCTGGGGTATTTCCAAACTAACCTTCAAGAAAAAACGCGCTTATTATTTAACGGCAACACTCCCGTGGCTCTGCGAGTGCAAAGAGTGTCCATGGTCAGAGGAACACTTACCCTAGGTGAGCCTCCTGCTCGCTTGCCGCGGTTCTATATAAAATTTTAATATTATTGTATTATAAATATGTTAATTCCAGTTGCATCACCATTATAATTGTACTGTTTCGCTGAGAAAGGCTATCAGAAGCCTACTAAATTATAATGCCTAAAGGGTCGGTTACACAACTAAAGATTAAGAACTTTTACCATCAAGGGGAAGGGATGATTGTCGATAGAACTAGAGAGGAGCCTAGCACGTTATCCGCTTAGTATTAAAAACATTGTTAGTTTTAATACAAGTTTGATCAACTATTTTTCTATAGCTTCTATCTTCAAACAAGTATTTTTCTATAGCTTCTGATTGAACACAAATTTGATAAAGCTTTTTTCCACCGCGTCTGTGTTAAGATAAGCTTTTATGAATTACTTTTCTATAGATTCTGTTTTAATACAAGTTTAAAAGAGTATTTGCATAGTGTATTACGTATTTGTATGAAAATGTTCTTAGTGGTGGCGCGTCAGCATTCATCTCATTTTCCATTGAAAATGTCTGTAAATGCTACAAATTTTGAGACGGGAGTTACATTTGTAAGTACCTTAAAGTGTTAACGTGACATTGTACATAATTAATTCTAAGTTTCATGTAATTAATAGCAATTTATGTTATATAATATTACATATTCAACACATAACAGCTTCTAATGGATTCCATTTTCCATAACATATTGAACTCTTTGTCTAACTAGATTGTCAATTGTAACCTCATATATATATATATATATATATATATATATAAAACTAGAAATATACTACAGTGTCTAGTAAGTAATTAAAATTTATTAAAATAAATTGTAT
>DWCF01005286.1:0-14553 GCA_018230265.1 Delias oraia
CTCAAGTCTAATATAGATGAACACTACTCTATATTTTTTTATTATAGAGCATATATGTTGCTATATAAGAAATATCCTAAACTGTCTTTTACATACATCAATAATCTTATTGATAAGTTAAGACTATCTCTTAATTTTGAACTTATAGATCATTTAAAAAAGATTTTATTTAGTTTAGTAAGTTTAAATAACTGGTATAATACATTTTTTCTACTTTATGAATTTGATCATAAAGATGACGTGTCAATGACTCATGTGTCTTTTAATTCCAATATAAAAAATACTAGACTTGTACAGAATAATAATATTTCTATGATCTCAGGTAATAAAATATTTAGAGAAGATACAAAGGTCTTGTATAAAGATAATTCTATTTATATCAGTGACTGTATTATAGTAAAGACTAGTAGTCCTATCTATATTAATACAATAATAATAGAAGTAATAGACGTAGAGTATAATATACCAATATATAAAGAGATTGGATCTAGTGATAAGGTCTTATTAGACTTAAGTAGATTTAATAATGAAGATGTATTGAATATTAAAAAGATTATACTTGATAATAATACTATAAATGTCAATTATAAATTTGTGTATATTAAAAGAACGTATGAATTAAGATTTCAATTATTATTAGATGGATATTATAAGACTTATAAATTTAATGAATCTAGTAATTTTATATATGACAGATCTAAGGAAATAAAAGATGAATATTTTATTTTAAAAATAAAGAGGGAAGAAAATACTAAAATGATAATTAGAATAACAGATTTATATTTAGAAGAGATTTTATTATAACCCTTATATGGACGATTTTGAAAGTAGTACAGAATCACTTGAACTTTCTAGTTCATCAGAAATTCACCCGAACATTGACGAGAAAAGTTATAAAAACTGGAAACGACAAGCTAGGAAAACTCAAAGAGAAGAAATGAAAAAAAAGCTAAACGTTTTGAATAGTAAATCAAATTTGACTGATGAAGAACAGAAAGAAAAAGAAGATTTGATAAAAAATCTAACACCTCAGTTTAAAATTAAAAGTGATTCTGGATTTAGAACAGGTGATGAGAATATTGTAAAAGAGATAGAATTAAGTGATGTATTGGTAAATATGTTAGAGAACCAAAGTTTAGAATATTTCTCAGAAAATGTAAATAAAATTAGAAATAGAATTGATGATTTTGAAGAACTCATTTTGTACAATTTGAGTGAAAATATTAAAGAAAGTAATGACGAGTTAGGAATTATTTTGAGTAGGATTTGTCTACTTCTTGGGTATTACAATACACATGGTAAAGGAATGTTAGACAAACTTATAGATGAACTTAAGATACCGACTAAAAAAGCGTCTTTTGATGAAGATGTACAGAAATATTATAATGAATCTAAATATGCAATACTTAACATGAATAAAGAAGAATAACTTAATTAATAAAATTCTATCAATAAAAGTTGATTATATTAAAATATAATTTATATTTTATATCGTAAGAAATAACCATTATGGGGTATTAAATAATAATTAGATATAAATATTGGCAAAATTTTATGTATTTACTTAAGTTTTATCTTTTATTGTTTAAGAACGTTAATTTGCCCACTATGTAATTGGAATAATGTCATAATTTATCAAAATTGCTTAATACAAAAATTGTCTAATTTATGCTTCTTATATTTGTATTTACAATTTACACAATCATTTATTGCTTATTTTAAATTTTAAAGTAGGTCTTAAAATTGTTAAATTAAGAGTTATTTAATATATTTGTATCACTAAAGAAGTTTAGTCTAACAAATAAAATTGTGTTATTTTATATTTAAGTATACGCTTTTTTAAGTATATTTTTTAAATTCTACTAAAATATAATGTAAATATCTTTAGAATTTTTTAATAAACCTTATCAGCATTTCACATACAATTTAGTATATAGCAGTAAATAATAAAAAATGTTATTTTGAGATATTGTTTTTATTACTTTAACTCTGTTTCATTTTTAAACATTTATTGAGACAT
The DNA here is from genome assembly GCA_018230265.1 of Delias oraia. Classification (NCBI taxonomy): domain Eukaryota; kingdom Metazoa; phylum Arthropoda; class Insecta; order Lepidoptera; family Pieridae; genus Delias; species Delias oraia. The sequence goes on from DWCF01005286.1 coordinate 2,021, forward strand.
TAACATGTTTTGGTTAAAATATATTATTTTTATTAAACAAATAAATTACGGTTTTTTTTGAATTAAATCTATCTTTTGTTGTTATTGATAATGTAGACGAATTATAATATATTAAAATTATAATCCAAAATACTTTACAATTTGCGTCATAATAAACTAAAACATTACTATTAATAAAAAAAAAGAATCTAATTAATGACATTTAGGTAAAAATTTCACACTACTGAAATAAACAAGTTCATATAAAAGGAATAAATGGTAATAATAATTTTAATTATTGATTAGACTTTCTTAAAAAGTTATAAATTCTACTACAATGAGTCATAGGATCGGGAACAACATATCCACAATTGACTAGCACAGTATTGTATAAAATCTCAGTCACTTCCTTAAATTCTTCTTGTTTATCCTCTTCCAATAACTTTTTCATGTTAACGACGATTGGATCGTAAGGATTCAATTCAAAGATCTTCTTAGAAGTAGCAGCAAACGCAGCTAGTGGATTTGATTCAGCTAATATTTGAGATTTCATAATTGATTCCATAGCAGCAGAATTAGAATATTTAGTCGTAGTTATAACAGAAGGAACAGGACCTAATCTTAAATTAAGAATAACTTTTTCTACTTGATTACTTAAAACTTCTTTTACTTTTGTAAGCACGTTTTCAAATTCTTTATTAACTTCTTCTTTTTTGTCTTCAGAATCTTCTGGTAATTCAACACCTTCGGAATCTATTCTTTGTACTGGTACATCTTTATATTTTTTAAGTCCTCTAAGCATTACTTCATCAACAGAATCGTGCATGAAAATAACTTCATAGTCTTTAAATGCTTCTAAAATTGGATTTTGCTCAACCTGATTTTTTGATAATCCAGTAAGAACATAAATCTGTTTTTGATTTTCTTTCATATTGCTCAAATAATCAGAAAAAGATTTCTGTTTCCCATCAGACTTTGAAGTGGTATATCTCAAGCAATTTACTATTTTTTCTTGTTGAGTGTCTGTTATTTCAGAAACAGCTAATTTAAGACAATTAGCAAATTCCTTATAAAATGCTGTATATTTCTCATCATCCCTAGAAAGTTTAGTAATCATGTCTAATAATTTCTGTGGTACAGTCTTTTTAATTAATTTAAACACATTGTTTTGTTGAATTAATTCTCTAGAAACATTCATTGAGATATCATTACTTGCTACAATACCCACCACAAAGTTCATCCATTCAGGAATATTCTCTCCGAAATCATCGGTAACAAAAACATTATTAGCAAACAATTTAAAATTCTTTGGCTTTTTATTCTTGGCAGAAAACATATCCATTCTACTTCTTTTTGGTATGAACATTAATAATTTAAGTGTCATAAATCCTTCAATAGTCCAAGACTCGACTGCAAGATAATTATCCCAATCACCAGATATTGATTTATAAAAGCTTTGAATTTCTTCTTCAGAAACATTTTTGATATTTTTCTCCCATAAAGGTTTGTCAATGTTAACTTTTACTTTTTCAATGACTTTTTGTTTTTTTACTGGTTTTTCAGTGACTTCTTCAACAACAGGTTCTTCAGAATCTTCCTTGTTTTCTTCTTTATTTTCTGCTTCTTCGTCTTTAACTTCAACTTCTTTTTCTACGTAAGTATACAAAGGATACAAAATGTATTGAGAATGTTTCTTAATCAAAGAAGTAATTTTGTTACTTTCTAAAAATTCTTCATTACCTTCTTTGATATATAAAATCACAGAAGTACCATGTGAGAAATCTTCACCTTGATATTTTTCAATAGTATAACTTTCTTTACCGTTAGAAGACCACACAAAAGCTTCATCTTGTGGGTGTTTCGTAATTATGTCAACTTTTTCTGCAACAAGATAAGAAGAATAAAAACCGAGACCAAACTGTCCAATAAGATGATTTATATCTCCATTTCCAGCCTCTTTCTTTTCTAAAGCTTCTTTAAATTTCCTAGTACCAGAACTTGCAATAGTACCAATAAAATTAATAAGATCAGACTTCTTCATTCCAATTCCATTATCCTTGATTGTTAAAGTCTTATTTTCTAGATTAGGAATAATTTCTATTTCTGCGACAGAAGGATCATCAACAACAAGTCCTTGTTCTTTTAGTTCCAAATAAAGAGTTCTAAATTTATCACAAGCATCACTAGAATTAGAAATCAATTCTCTTAAAAAGATTTCTGATGATGAATAAACAGACTTAATAATGATGTCCATTAACTGATTGGTGTTTACGTCAAATTCATATTTTTCTTTGTTCTCCACACTTTCCATAGGGTTTATGCAAAAAAATAAATTTATAGAAAAAAAAATTCACGAAAATTCATTTTTTCAAGAAAAAAATTTTAAATAAATAGAAAATAACAAATAAGATTAAAACTTAGTTTTTATTATTAAGAAATGTATTAATACTTTTTAAACATGTATTATAGTCATTGTGTACTGTCATATGTTCATTAACCCAACTAGACAATTGTCCTGATATTCTTTTATCTTGATATCTACTATCCAACATCATAATGATACCCCAGTCATCCTTGTGACGAATAGCACGACCAACTGCTTGATTAACTGCTCTAAAAGCTTGTGTTTCATACCACCTTCGTCCATTAAAGTGTTTGTTTTTATCATTATATTCCTTTTTTAATTCAATCTGTGGATCTATAAGACTTGGATAAGGAATCCCCACACAAATTACTGCACGAGCTGAACTGTCTTTAAAATCTACACCTTCTGAAGCTTTTCCTCTATATACACATAATAATACTACTGGTTTTTTTGCTGTGATTCTATTATGATATTTTTTTAACACATTTTCAAACTCACTTGTAGCTCCCGCTTTTGGTTCACGAAATAAATTTTCAAGTTTTAGTAATTTAATTCTTGTGTGTAAATTATCTAAGAAACTATAAGATGGAACAAAAACTAAAGTACCACCATGACCTTGAACTTTATGTGCCAGGTCGTAAATAACTTTGGCTACTTGATCGAGATATGTTAGGCTTTCTGCTATTTTATAAGTTCCTACAAGATCTTCCTTAAGATGTCCCTTTTTTAGACAGCTTATTAAAACCTGTTTTTCGGTTATAAGATGCGGTGCGACTATTTGGTGTGCAAATTTATGACCTAATTCACTCGAAAATGAAACAAATGGAGTTAGAGTACCAGATAAAATAACCAAAGCTTTAACTTGCTTTACAAATGGTGCAAAAACAAAAGCACCATCCAGAAGCCAAAAATTATACGAAAACGTCGTCCTTCCATAAAAGTCGTTTTCTAATTTATTAAACACATACGAATATACTTCACAATTAGAAAATAATAATGAACTTATAATCGAATCCAAAGTTTCTATAATATGCCAGGTACTAAGATTTATCAACTCTTTTGCGGCCTCATTTTGATTTATTGCGGATAAAGCATTTTTAACAATAATCATAAATTCACTTGTAATACCTATTCTAATCAACTCGTTTTTGATTTCTTTTCCTTTTCTAATAACTGACTTTATCCCTTTATTGATTTTATCAAATTTTAAGGTCTTCTCGACGTTATTTATTAGCTTCCTAAAAAACTCTAGTAAGTTAATAAAATCGGACTTTACATCACCAAGAAAAGCAGAAGACTTTACTGCGTTTAATAACTCGTTCACTATGATGTCTATAAGTTTTGAAGTCAATTCTATTGATCCTGAAGCTCTACATACATCGTCTATATTATGTGCTTCGTCGATAATAATTACTGAATTTTTCAAATCTAAAGTGGTGTTTGCTCTAATGTGACTATCTAAAAGATAATTATAAGGTGCGAAAATTAAGTCGGCATCATCTGCCAATTTTCTAGCCGTAAAATATGGGCATCCACCGCATTTTTTACCTTCTCTGACAATTTCTTCTATATCAAAAATTTTTTGACCAATGCGTTTTCCCAGCCTGTCCTTGCCGTGAAAATAATTACAGGAATTTGCTTTAACCATTTCAGAACAAGCAGTATTTTTGTCTCCTACGTTCTGTAATTTTGGATGAATGCAATATTGTGCTCTACTAGCAAGTATAGATATTCTTGGGTGGTAACGAGTTTTATTTAATTGTTGTACAAGTTGGTCCAATTGCTTATGTGTTCTTGAACAAATTATAATCTTGAAATTATCTGGTGTTTCAACTGTATTATCTATTTTTTCAGAGTTACTATCATTTTCGTCATTATTTGACGAACTTGTTGTTTTTTTTGAAGGAACAGATGTTGAAGTATAACTTCTCTTTATATGTTCTCTATAAGCAAGTACAGAACAAATAATACTTAGACTTTTACCGGTACCTGTTGGACTTTCAATCATTCCGGTAGATCCTTCCATCATACAAGTTATGATTTTTTCCATAGTCTGTTTTTGTGATTCATATGGTTCATAGGGTAGATCTATGGATATACCATTTATTTTTACTCTTGCCATTGGGGTTAAATGTTTCTTTACCAATTAAATTCAAGATTTTCTAACCGTTATGGATCGGATTGACAAATTTTTAAACAGAAGAAAACAAAAAACTAAAAAAGTTGTTAAATCGAACAACAAGTATTACGAAATAACCAAAGAAGATATCAAAATGGTTAGAAAATATAAAAAAAATCTATGTTTAGATCCGAGCGTAGACATGTATATTCCGTATAATCTAAAATTTTCTAAATGTTTAGAAAATAAACCTCTCGATTTTATTGTTAAAGGAACTGGTGTTAAAAACGATGAAAAGTTAAACAAAAAATTCATACGAAAAAATGATTATACTAAATATATTCCTGTAGCAAAAAATATTATGCAAGATCTTTGGTCTGATGATCTTAGTGACTACGAACAAAATCTAGTTTTAGATATTAAGGACCAATTTACTGGAATTTTAGGAGATTTAAAGACAACCAAAGAAGATTTAGAAAAAGAATTAAGAAAAATTCATCTTAGACAATATCTACCCAGAGAGAAAAAGACACTAAAAATCAGTGATATAGTTAAAAATACTATGGTATCAACCAATACATTAGTTCCAAATATAATTGCAAAATATTATGATACACCAGGGACACTATTCGTTGACAAAAATAACGAAATGATTGCGATTTGTAATAAAAAAAGACTAGAAATTTACGAACTTAAAAATTTTTACAAAGTTTATGACGGTAAAATGTTAGGAGACATCATTAAAGTGGAATTTAGTGCTTCTATTAATATTCTATGTAAAACAGATGATGACAAAACAATAATTTACAGTCTTGATCTAGAAACTAAAGAGTTAAAAATTTTATCTGAAAGTAAAGGAGTTATTGACTTTTCTTGTGACAAATATAATTTGTGTATTACAAATAAATCAATCAAATTGATGAAAACTAATGCGACACTTTCTCTTTCTAAAATTGATAAACTGACAATGATAAAAACCAAAGATGACTTATTATTTATAACAACAACAACATCTCTTAAAATATATGATCTTTTTAATAAAGAGATTATTGCTGATTGTAAGATGTTTTCTTACATATTAGACTTTACAGTTTGTGATAATTTGATTTTTTTAATTAATAATCTTAGAAAAGTTATTATTTATGATTATAAGCGTAATGTTGTTATTCACACAATGGAACAAGACTATGATGTATTTAAATTGGCTTTTAATCCTGTTCATTCTCTTTTAGCTGTGTCTACCAAACATGATATAGTAGTTTTTTATATTGATATTCCAGCTAAGCAATTTTCCTTTATGAATAGAATAAAAGGAGGACATGACGTCATACAATTTAGCACTAAAATGCCGTGGCTTTATGCTAAAAAAGATGATAGATTTATTCTTTACACATAATAAAAATGATTTTTTATATTTTTAATTTAAGTTGAAATTAGCAATTGGCACTTGTTTCTAGTTATCAGTTTACAAAATTATTCCAAACTTCTTAACATCTTAAAATATTAAACATTTCAAAATTTTCATTTTAGCTTATTAATTGTAAAATATCAAAGTTAAACTTGTAAGAGATCGTTAAATTTGCTGCAAGACTAAATTGACTTTGTTGACAGGGCATCAATAAAATCATTTGTGATTTTTTATACTTCAAACTACAATAGTAAAAAAAACAAAGATTGTTCTTGTTTATACAATTTTTTGATTAACTATGACAGCCATTGATTAACCAATTTTAATCATTAAATTTTTTCACCCTTTTTATATTTTTTTTACCCCATAAATGAAAATATCTTCTTCAGAATTAGTTTCAACTTATTTTAATCTTTTAAAGACTACTATGGGTTGTGGAATTTTTATGTATCCAATTTTAATGAAAGACTTTGGAATCATCCAATGCATTTTATTAACTTTAATTTCATCTCTATCATCTTATGGTGGAATATATTTATATATCGAATTAAACGCAAAATTTGGTAATAATAACACCTTATCGACAATTACATACCATTTTATGCCATTTCTAAAATATGTAGCAGATATAGTCGTTATTTTTAAATGTTATACTGTTGCTATTGCTTATTTAGTTTGTATAAAACTAATGATAAAATTTATCTTAAAACACTTTAATTTACATTTTAACTTGTATATTGTCTTCTTTATTTTTGTATTGTGTATTTTTCCGTTAATTTTGATGAATAAAATGGATAAACTAAAATATACAAGCATATTAGGTGTGATTGCTATATTCTTATTGATTTCCACGTCTTATTTTAGATATCTTAATAATCATATTAGACATACTGTACATTTTTTTAATAGATCAGATAAATATTTAAAAAGTTTAAGTTGTTTTGTCTTTAGTTTCACTTGTCATCAAAATATTTTTACGATACAAAACGAAATGAAATTTAGAGATACTAGAAATTTAAAGATTGTCGCTTTATTAAGTTTTTTATCTGCAAGTATAATATATCTTATATTTGGTTATATAAGTTATATTGCCTTTGGGGATAATTTAGTAAGTCCCTTTATAGATTCACATCCAAATGACAATATCAAGGTATCTCTTTCTTTTTTCTATATCATTTTACTAGGACTGTCTGTTCCGTTACAAACAAATCCAGTAAAATTTTATACGTTAAATATGATAGATCAGAAATATATGACAGATCAAAAATATTCTTCTATAAGAAACATTACGTCATTTATTATTATTGGAAGTTGTTTTGGACTAGCATGCACTGATATTAACTTTGATAAAATATGCAGATTTATTGGTGGAACTTTTTCTACGTGTATGTGTTTTTTATTTGCCGCGCTATATTACTTTTTGTCTTTTAAAGTCGTCGGTAGTAAGTTTAATACATTTATTGCTCTTTGTAGTATGACATATGGACTTCTTACACTTTTTTCTGTATTTAAGAATTAAAATAAATTAGGTTTTTTAGATTTATATTGATTATTTATCATAGTGTAATTTGAAAATATTTATACACTACAAATATACGTTATATGGTTTTTGCAGTATAAAAAGTAATGAATGTTTTTAAATATTAAATTTACAATATAAACTTTTATCATTTCAACATTCAACACGTCAAAATTTTTATTAATAGATCGTTTAAAAAACAAACAATATATTTTGAAAATTTAAATATGACTAATTTAATTAGTTTAAAGTAATTTCTTTATAGATAAATTTTTTTAACTTATTAGTTTTACATGTTTCATTATATTACTATTTTAATCACATTGTAACATACAATATATAAAAATAAGAAAAAAAGATCGTTTAAGTATTTTATAACAAGACATACTGTACATTATAATAACATCAGATTAATATATTTACAAAAAAAATTATATTTTTTGACGCAAAATCTTTTTAAATAAAAAAACTCGTTTTTTAGTTTGTAAATTTTTATAAAATTGTGTGCTACAATTTCAGAGTTATTTTTATCTATGTCTTTTTAAAAACCTTAAAACTACAATTAAATATTATTTGTTTATGTGTTAACTCATTTATTACAATATTATTTTTATATGTTGACTCAATTATTTTTATAACATCATTTTATAAGTTGTATAATTTTTTTATTTGTGTTATTAATTTTATAAAAAGTTTTAAAAAGTACAGTTTAATAGTCTGGCGAAAAAAAGCTATTTAAAAAATTATCGAGCAACCAATTTTTAAATTATTTAGTATATAAATATCTTTTTATATATCATATACTTAAAAATCATTTCAAAAGGTGTTAACAACTTTGTATTTTTCTTTATTACATAATTTCATACGTTTTTTAAATTAATAATGAATGCAAATTTTTTATTTTAATTTAAAAAAACTTTATTAAGGATATAACCTATTAGGATCTCTAGGAAACAACGAGAAGTATCTTATATCTTTCATACCAAAATATGCTTTAATAAACCTTTCTAAACCAATACCGCATCCTCCATGAGGTGGTGCTCCCATTTTAAATGATTCAACATATCCTCCTAGACTGTCAATATTAATATTACATTTCTCAATATTTTCTTTAAGTTTCTTATAACAATTTATCCTCTGAGCACCGGATAAGATTTCTTCTCCTCTTATGATAAAATCATAACTATTTGTCATTTTAGTTGATATATCATATTCAGTGTAAAACGGACGACAACAAGTCGGATAATCTTTTATAACAAAAATATCAGTATTGTACTTTTTCTTAATAATTTCTCCTAATTTTTTTTCATTTTCATTATTAAAATCGTCTTCAAGTTTCATATCAATGTTCTCTTCCTCTTTAAGTAATTTCATACAGTCAGTGTAGTCAAGAATGACAGGCTTATCAGCAAATACAAACGGTTCAAAATCAAAATATTTTTTTATGGTCGCTAATTCTGAAGAATAATTGTCACTAAGAAAAATAAATATTGATTTTAGTAATTCGTATATAAAATTAATAAGATCTAAGTAATCTGTTTCAATTTCCATTTCTAAATCTAATCCTATAAACTCACTTAGGTATCTGTTAATATTACTTTCTTCCGCTCTATAAACATGACCGATTTCATAGACTCTCTTAAGACCTCCAATAATACACATTTGTTTATAAAGCTGTGGACTCTGAGCTAAAGTGGCTGTTCTTTTAAAATAGTCTACTTTAAAACAATTTGCTCCACCTTCACTGGCTCCTCCAATTAATTTCGGTGTTTTTACTTCAATAAAATCGTGAGATCGAAGAAAATCTCTGAATTTGTACATAACGCCATCGATAATTCGTGTAAAAGCCAGTCCTTGTGGCGATCTTAAATATAAAGATCTATTATCAAGACATAAATGGTAAGAAACTGGACTTACATTGTATTTTTCTAATTCTTCAGTAGTATAAGATACGTCTTTATAAGTAAAAGGGAGTACTGGTTCACTAGAACTTAAAATACAAATATTATTAATCTGTAATTCCATCATATCGATAGTACAACTTTTAATTTTTTGCGAGACTGCACACAATTTCCCTGTAACTTCAACAAAAGATTCGTTAGATATTTTTTTAATTTCATCGTTGGTTGATAAAATACATTGTAAACTGAAAAATTGATCTCTTAAAGTAAGAAATGAAAACTTTTTACCAATTTTTGTATTCATTACAAACCCTCTTAACCTAACTTCTTTATTAATATGTTTGTCTGTTAGTTCTTTTAAATTTAACAAAGGTATAGAAATATTCAAATTTTCAATAGATGCTTCTAATTCACTCATTGAGGGTAAAATTTTTATGGCGAAATAATTGGAAAGTCATAATTTTTACAAAAAATGTATTGATTTTGATATTTAGTAACAAAAATAAAATTTTACAATTTTATTTAGAATTCAATTCTAAACATATTAATATTTTGTTATACAAACTGTCTACAACCGCATTTTTATTTTTTACTATAAATTTAAAAAAATTTATAACCCTTACGTCGATTTTACTATTCAGAATCGTTTGTTTAGTTCATCGAGTCAATATTGTGAAAGCAATGAAAACTATACAACTAGAATGAAGAGTAAAGACAGCTATTCAGTTTTTGAAATTTAGAAAGATTTTTCTTTCTTACTGATGATAATACGTTAAGTATTTGGATAGCTGTGATCTGACTAGTTATTATTGTAATTTTTTATAAAAAAATAAACTTATTATATTTATTCAAACTTTATTTAAACAAAAAATAGTTTTTACAAAAAAAATATATTACTTATACGAATAAAGAGAACATTATCTATTATGAAATTATTTTAAAATGTTTAAAATGGAACAACTTAACAAAAAAAAAGAATGTTTAAATACAAAATTTTTATTAGATATACATTTATTTTTCTAATATTCTTTCTTTAAAATCAGTAAATTTATTCTTTTTAGATAGAACATGCTCTTCCAATACAATTTCCTTAATAATTGTTTCTAATTCATTTTCTTTAGAATTAAAAGATTCTAAAATAAAATAATTTATAAAATCAGCAAGTTCTATTCTCTTATCTTGTATTTCAACGTTACCACTATTAAAAATCAAATACTCTAAAAACACTGTAATTTCTTCCTCATAATCAAAAGCCAAGTCACCGAGAGCATCTCGTAAAAAATTAATTACATTAATTTCGTCTTCTATAGATTTTAATTCATAAGCTTTATGACACGTAATATAAAAATATACTTCTTTATTTCTGTATATACTTATATCTAAATCATTAAGTGCACTAATAGCTTCTTCTATTAACCCATTTTCAATAAGAGTTCTTATTTTTGATCTTCTAATAAATAAAGGTGTTGGTTTAAAATCAATTCCTAAATCTTTTGCATAATTTCTGCATAAATCAGCATATCCCATGTGTTCAAAATAGTCAAAAATAAGCGAATTATATTTAGAAAGTTTACCTAAAGATTCTATTTCAGTATACATAAGATCAGATACAGGAATAAGCATAAATAAGGGTTAATTGTAATTTATTTATATTGAATATTTCTTATATTCAGTACACATTTTTGTACACATGAAATGATCTTCATAAACCCAACTTTTGAATTTTATAAATTTGTTTGTTTTGTTTTTAGATGATTTTGACAAGGCATAAACAGCATAATCCAAAAATTCGTCCATCTGATAATCAGCCAAAGATATTGCATCATAAACATCATAAAGATTATCAAATCTAACATGTGTCAAAGAATTACTAAATATGTATTTGATTATCTTACTATCATAATGAAAGGAAATTGATTTGTTTTTATTACTAAATAATTCACTTAGAACTTTATAAATATTAGAAGGGTTATTACATGTCTTAGGAAATAAAAAATGAAAATTCTTTGTTTTATTGTATAAAGATAAACTTATTCCTATACCTTTATCTAAAGATTTGTACATGTATGGAAGTAGTCTTGTTTCTATAATTAAATTTGTCATCTGGTTAATTTTTGATTTGTTTTTGATAAAATAGTCTAAATCATCAATATCAGTCAAACAAATGTAATTTTTTAAAAGAAGTTTTGATTTATAAATAGAAATGTCTTCTATATATTGTAATGTGAGTGAAAGATGTTGCAGTATAGAAGTTATAAAGGTTGTTTTAAGACATCCTGTTGGTCCGGATATTATAATAATATTATTATGCCGATTATTTAAAGCATAAATTAATTCCTCTACTTTAGTTTTTGGTATAATATTATCAAAACTGAATGTAAAGTCACAGTACATAGAAGATGAAATATCATTTAGATCGGAATCAAATAACAAAGAGGGAACTTCTGAATATCCATCTGGTTTTTGTATAATATTTTTATCATCATTGTTCATGCAAGGGTGTTTTATTTTAATGTTATAAAAATGGAGCCACCAGGAATTGAACCCGGGCCTACTGCTTGCGGAGCAGCCGCTCTACCACTGAGCTATGACCCCATTTAAATTTACTAAACTTGATTTATAGATTTATATAAAAGACATAAGAAATAATTGCATAAAATTATCTAAAAATTATATTTTAAAAACTTATACAACGAAAACACAATGTCTATTTTGTGTTGGTCTAATTTTTTTCTATACTAATTAAATGTTTTTAATATTAAATTTATTTTATTAGAAATTATAAGGTTAGATTGAATTTTTAATCTGCGGCTATCGTATTGATACTTAAAAAATTCGCTCGTACACTTATTATTAGTAAATATAAAATCTACTTATTTTATTGCTTTTTTGAGATGTTTAAAATAATTTAATTTATCTAAGCATGAACAATGTTAATTTATTGAAGTAATTTTTCAGCATAAACCTTGTATTATATAAAATATTTTTTATTATTTTAAATTATTCATATAAAGATAATAAATGTCTAAATGTATAATAAATAACTAATAAGATAATCATTTTATTTTTGTTTAAATATTTTGAAGTCTTATTTAAACTTTTACAAAATGCTTATTAACTTTATGATATCCAAAGCATATCTACTTTACTTCTGATGATTCAGAGAATAATATTTGCCAGCTTCATATTGTATAGAAATGCAAAGAGTCAGAAACTAAAAACAAAGCTGAACCATTTTATAT
>DWCF01005287.1:0-14552 GCA_018230265.1 Delias oraia
GCAGCGGGTGGGCGTCTTTGGGGGAGGCCTATGTCCAGCAGTGGATTTAGATGGGCTGATGATGATGATGATGATGACGGTAATAACACGAGAAATTTATTCATATTTTAGTGTTGTGAAATTAAGCGTTACTTTAGTTAAAATGTTACTGAAATCAATCAATTTTTAATCTTTAACGGAAAAAGCTAATCGTATAAAAGCCTCACAGCGTACTACAAACAGTATAGAGATTACGTTACCGAGCTCACGTCTCTCTTAACATTTTTAACCACTAAAATATTGTTTCTGGCGGGTGGAATACACCACAGTCAGCATACAATGTTATGGATACACGATACATTACTAGATGTACCTGATAATAATCTGAGAGAGATTTTTCTACAACATCGAACTCCCCTATTAAACTTTAAAACTTATAATGTTTTCTGATTCAAATTTATAAATTTACTTTATTGCGTCCTATTGTTCAGTATACTGAAAAGTATTTATTTATTCTTTGAAGTAGACATTTCTCAAATATTATTCTCAAATGAAACTCTTAAATTATTATGTTGATTTGATAATTTTAAGAATCTCGTAGCTAACTTGTTTAATAATCTATCATGAAGCGAGAGGTATCGGCTTCGAATCCCAGTCCGCACAATTATAATTTATTCGGTCTCAGGAAGGATCCTTCTGTCACACTCATATAAAAGTCGTGCTAAAGCATATTCTAATGCACTTATTGGGCTGGCATGGCCGAAGTGATAACATGGGCTCACAGAATACTCCGCGTAAAATGGTAGTTGTACTTGAAGCAGTAGTTCTACTGTGTTTCGTTGAGTGAGTGAAGACATCTGAGGCCCTAAAAAATGCCGCTTAAGAGGCGTAAAAAGCGAGCAACAAAACCAATGCGTAGACTGTGGCGCGGTTGTCCATGGGCGGCGGAGTTATCTACCATATAGTAGACCCACCTGCTCCGTTGTCAGCTATAATATAAAAAATATAATTTCTTTCCGAAAAAAAATACTATACAGCAAAAATATATACAACTTCTCACATTATTAAAACTGCTGAAGATTTGGTCTATATATGTATAAAGCTCAAGTGAAATAAGTTATTTAAATAAAACTTTTACTAAAAAAATACCTTAATTAGTCGTTTCCAGTAGTATATTTAGCGATTCCTGGGAAAATGGGTATACTAGACTCCGTATATTGGTCAGCCAATATCAAGTTAGTGTTGCTAAACCAGCATTGCAAGCCTCATATTGCGAAGCTGTTCAAAGATCTAATACTTTTAATAACTCAATAGAGTGTAGCCTTTGCAGTTTTGTGTCTTGCACCTGAAATATTGTTTAATTTTAATTAGTATTAAGTAAGTTATATTTTATAAAAGTTTTGGATGTTTTTTTTGTATGGAATAACTCGTTAATCTAGAATAATTTTATATACAACAAGAAACAAATAAATTTTACGCCAATTAGCTACAAATATCTCTTATAAAAAATAAATACATATAAACTAATTGATAATAAAAAAAATTCTAACCCGGTTTTCAAATATCGACTTCAATTTTATGGTAATCGTAATATAGTAGGTTTTAGGTATATTATACTACTACTTATTAGTACTATTATGATAGTATTTATTGAAATAAAGTCTTGATTTTATTTGCTAAAAAAATCTCTCAATTAAGCCACAAATGTCTGTTAATATCATATATTCTACAGAAAGAGGTAATAATTTTTAACAAATCTTTGATAATTGTATAAGTTAAGTGTCGTATTTTTGAAATAGAAAAGTTAAGGTTAATACATAATACATATAGGAACTGTCATTAAAATATTAGTTTCAATCTGTACAGGTACATGATATCCATCAACAGTTAAAATATCTAAAACCAAAAAGCTACGTTTAATTTAAATTAAATCAGACAGATCGTTAACTACAAATCAAATAGTCAAGTACGTCATTCTCACGCAGAAGTGTATTTGAATATACACATAATATTTTCTTCGAAAAGCGGAATGTTTTAAAGATATAAAAGTCGTCAAAAATAAATTAAAAATTGCAGACTGCGGTTTCCCATTCGCAAAATCGAAATTTAACAGTTGGAAAAAAGGGTAACACACGTTAAAACAGATTTTTTTTTCCATTTCAATGAATTCTTTATTTAATCGCTACCAGTGTGGTGAACATTTCTTTAATTTATAACTCTGAGTATCGCTTTTGTTAATTGGTGGCAAGCGGTTCTCCGTCTATGGACACCCTCAGCCCTTCCAGAGCCGCGAGTGCGTTGCCGGCCTTTAAGGAATGTGTACGCTCTTTTTTTTAAGGTCCCTCAGTCGTATTGGTTTGAAAATACCCCTGCTGGCAGAAGATTGCACAGAGAGGTGGTTCGCGGCAAAAAATGCCTTTAAAAACTCTCAGTTGTGGAACGATAAACACAAAAAAAACAACGACGAACCTGTTTTCATGTCCTTCTACTATTGTAACCACACATTATTTATTTAAATTACCAAAGATTTCTGATAAGCCTTCCTTTCCTATTTATTATTTACTATGACTTATTAATAATAAATATATGAATCCTAATTAAAGATTGCTCAAAGGTTTAATGTTAAGCAATTAGAACACATAAAAGACAATTTTCATGAAAAAATTAATTAGCAAGATAAAAATAAATAAATTAAAGTTGAGAAATTTATTTCCCTGTGTAAAAATAAAATGTTTTACGATGGCAACAACACGACTTAGCAAAATTTATGCGTTGAAATTTTATCGACGGTCGGTCAATTGAATTTATTGTTAAAGTTTAAGTTTTATATCCTTACGTACACCTTTATGGCTTTTTTATATAATCTAAGAGAATCTAAAATGGAATTGCTTGAAAAAACAATGCGTGTCTTTGACCTGAATCATTTTAATGTTTACTAAACTTTTATTTGCGGTGAGGCCTGAATTAATAATGATTATTTCATCCATAAGAATTCTGTTGTTATTTTATTATAATTATATTATTTTTTGTGTAAAAAAATGTGAGAAAGAATAAATTATAAGATATTTATATCTTACCAAAAACTTAAAAAGGCACATGAGAATTACGTCGTTTCTTTTTGTATACCTTGCACGTATTTAATAATTTTCATACCCATTTTTATCAACTACAAGCCATAATTCCTACTGATGTTAATATATATTCTATAATATATTATTTAATAAAATCCTTATTGATGTTGAGTGGTATTACCACTCCAACAAAATTACGAAAAAAGTTATGATTGTTCAATATTGTCTTTCAGAAGATACTCGTTCTTAATATTGTAGGAGGTCAATCTAGCAAATTGCAACATATTAATCGGATATGCTGAGTATAACAAACAGACACACATAGTTAAGCTAAGTTAACATAGTAAATTGCATAACATAGCATTTACTAATTAAAATAATGTTTATTAACAGAGTTTAGTAAATACGCATGTCTTACCACATTTCGATTGATATAACGAATTCTAGAATTTTCGATCCTTTGTCACAGCTACTAACTGGTTAGTACTCAATAAATTAGACCACATATCAATACTATTTACTTTGCACCATCGTGAGTGGAAACTTACACAAATGTTTTAGTATTCCAAACTATGGTTTGTAGATTTCATTTCAGAAAACATGTATTAAGGGAAAATACTACATCATCATTATCATTCATCACTTCAGCCGTAGCACGTCCACTGCTGGACATAGACCTCCCTTTCGGACCTCCATGCATGCCCTCCATGTCGGAGGCGACCTGCATCCAGAGCTCCTAATATCAGATTATGATAATTACAATGAATATATTATAATTAACTTAGTTAAGGCATTATAATTCAACATATATCTTTAGCGTATATTGGTTTAGATTTTTTTTATGTTTGGTAATTAATTTTGGTACCAGGCAGCTTTTAGGCTATTTCTAAGTAATATGCTATGTGTATCCGGTTCCAAATACGAAAGATAATGTTATTTAATGTCGTGTGAAACGTTTAAATATTTAATTTAATTTAATGAAATGTGTTTTCAACATTCGCTCTACTAAGGAAAATAAGTTAGGAGCTGTTAGAATTTGACTTAGTCGTATGTGTAATACCCTTGATTCATCAAGAGCTCACACTACATAATGTTTGTTAGTAAATCCGTCGGTTCAAGCTTAGATTTATTGAATTAAGCGGTTGCTGTTAGGCTCTGTTCGACGTGCGGCGAATGTTTTATTAGCGCACTTTCCTTGATTTGTATGGCGTAACAAAAATTCTTTATATATTGTAACTGCTAGCAATCTGATCAATAAATCCGAAATGATTTTCTATTAAGCTAATCCCTTATTATATATTTTTTAATACAGCTGAATCAATTTTGTATAGAAAAATACATTATCTTAAACATATTGGTTGGTTGTGTGGTAGCTATGTTTTCCAGGAAGTTACCATTTTAACATTAATGATGTACTTTGGTTTGTTGTATATTAAATTAAAAATAACAAATTTGAACTATATTTCTTGCCCAAATAGATATTCAAGATCTGAAACTTAATTATATTCCATTACCTATGACGTCACTTCTCTAAAACCTAGTAAACTATCATTCCACAAATCTAGCGAATTATAACCAAAGCAGTACCAGTTGCAACGCATGCCACTATAGTTCTTCACTGCCCAATGTTAGAGTTGTAAGTTGCGCATTCAAATTTGCCCCGATGCACTGGCTAATCAATCAAGTGCTGTCCAAACTCAGAATACAATTATGAACTTAGCCCGTGTCCGCTGGTGTAGGTCCCGTGTTCGGTGCTCGAATGATTAATTAGTGTACACAGTTCACGCCTTTGTAGCGAAGGCAAATTGATAATTTTCTGTTTTTAGGTGGTTTTATTACTGAAACGACTACATAATAGAAATGAAAGGACAATGCGTAAATTTATTAGCGTATTTTTTTTATAATACACAATTCAATTATACATTATAAAAACAACTTTTATATTTTCTACGATATAACTAAAATCACACTATTTAGAATTTACGATTCACACACAAGAAAATATAGCATACCATTTCATTACAATAAATCTTCTAGCCAGATATAAAGTTTGCCATCGAAACTAACCGAGAGATAATGTACTATGGTCAGGCCATTCTTTACACTCACTTATATCCACAACGAATATTGAACTCTAACACATCACGCTAAAGTTCAATTTAAATCAGCTGTACTGAATTATATAGAAAGTACATTCAAGTAATTGATTCATTATTTTAGCGAATAAGTTTTAATCCAGTTCTATGTTATCAGGTGAAATACGATTTTCTGCAAATCAGACAAACATTATGTTGCAATGCAATGCAATAATTATAGTTACATTGAGTCAATGTATAACAAAAATATATCCCTTTATGTGTTTTATTTTGGGCTCATAGTACTATGTTTTGAGGAAATTTTATAAAAGATAACATAACATAATATCTATTTTTAAAAAAGATGTAATAGTTTGGTTTAATACTCAGCGTGAAGCGGTAGTTGTACTTGAAACAGCACTTCTATTCTGTTTCGCTGAGTAAGTGAGGATATTGTAAGGCCTTAAAAATACCGCATAAGTGGCGTAAAAAGCCGGCAATATAACTAACGCGCGGACCATGGCGCGGTTGTATATGGGCGGCGGTGTTCTCTTATCATATAGAAGAGTCATCTGCTCCGTTTTCCGTTATACCATAAATAAATCCGTCAAGGGAGATACCTCTTTAGTATCTCCCTTGACGGATTTTTTTATGGATAGATTTCCTTACAAACAGGCCTCCCAAAAAAAAACTGTGAAGTTGAGAGAGCCAATTTGAAGTAATTTTACAATTTTAATGAATAATATTCATATTCCAATTTCGCCATAGTAGTCACGGTCATCAGCTAGTTAACGATCTTTGATCCTAATAAAATTTGGGGTTTTCGTTTCGATTCAGCATATTTATGGATCCGTAAAATATTTACGACGACAAACATAACTCGATCGTTAAATCAACCAAAGCCACTGTTTAACCATAACGCGGCGTTTTCTAAATCAATACCCTGTATTATGTTAATATCGATTTATCTGGGTTACTATCGCCAATTAAAGATTGCTTTTGTGGCTGCACAAATTTGGGTTATTAAATTACAAGAGTATGATTTTTGAGTAAACATAGACGTCAATTATCGAATTACGTTTATAATTACATTAAAAAAAATACCTTTTAGGTTCGTTTTTCTATTAAGAAACTTAACATAACTTAACCAGGCTTATTAACTGAAATTGATTTTATATAACAACTAACTAAAGGTGTCGTTTTGCCTCATATATAATCAGTGACTAATATCTCTATAAACAAATATGTAATTGTTGTAGAAGTGTGAAAATTTAGGGTAATATATGTATTTAATGTATGCCAAATGATGTATGTAATGTATGCCAATTTATTTTTACTTATTATTATTATATTATTATTATTATTATTTTTTTTTTAAATATATTCGGTCGAATGACCTTATCTTTTAGAGAGATGAAAAGTAGTTTACTATTTATTCGTGGACCTACTGAATATGCACGTGAAATTTCATATCAATCATTTCAGCCATTTTGGAATTGCGTAACAAACACAAATACTAAAATTAAATACATTATTCTACGGCTATATGGGAATGAAATTGTAACTAAACTGTAACTGCAATAAAGTTTGCCAAGCCTTCCTAGTTCGTTCACATTATCGTCCTGGTCCTGTAATATTGACAAAACGTGTCGTCAGTTATTTCTAAGGCATTAGAGCAACAATAGACGTGCAAAACCATTGTTGGCGTCACGTGCTTGCCATCTGCGCGTACTTGGTACTTGATACAATTTCGATGAATCGAGTCAAATGCCTGTGTTATCCCTCATATGCCTAACAAATGCCTGAACGTGCTATATCGACTACACATTAATTATTAAATTAATGGGGAAGCTTAGAATGCGTGGACAGTGGCTCCGTTGTTTATATGCGGCGGTGTTCTCTTACCATATAGAAGAACCACCTGTTCCGTTTTCCGCAATAGAATTTAAAAAATACTGTGTCTTGAAAGTTGTTACTTTATGTCAATAAAACGGAGATTTCTTGATTTTAAACACAGTTATTCAGTGGAATAAAGATTACGTATTCTCTTTAGACAATATTTCTCGTATAGTTGTGTACAAATCTTATATTAAATGTCGTTATGGAATACCTTTCAGCCCTTTCATAACACATTTAAATAAAATTATTGTAACTTTGCAGACAAGGCTATCAGAAACTTTAAGAAGTATGAGAGTCACATTGTACATAACAGCCTCCATCTATATTGTATTTACATAATTAGGAGAATAGAAATGTTTATAATTTAATTATAAAGAAACAGATTTGTTTATCCTATTATCTCTATTTTGGCGTTGATGGCTAAAAATATGTGGCAAGTTCTGAAGCTAGAAAGCTTTTAATTCCTCTTTTTAAACTAAATATTTTATAATTTTCAACAATGAGTTTTTATATCTAATAAAAGAATATCAATATTTTTATAAGAAAATTGTAAAAAATAGAGACGAAAAAATTAATTTCATCTTATAAGTATTAAAATAATTACAACCTACAAAAGATACTTAATAGCCTCTCAATTTCTTTCAAGCTGATCATTTTTTTGGTAATATTTTCCCACAACCAATATCACGAAAAACGAATGAACGATTGAACATTTTTGTAACACAATTATTCTTTCAACGAACCATTTGAACTTTTTCTTATAAAAATAAAACAGATCACTTACGGTAATTATACAGCATGTTCCAATTTCTTCATCTGTATAGATCAGCTGATCATCCCTCTGTGATCAAACATTTTCTTCAAAATTCTGTTACACGGTTCTTTCAGTTGAATGTATGGAAGACCTGTCGCAATCGGGGAAGTATTATAAAATAATGATGAGTATTTTTGAACAAAAAATACGTTTATTTGTGATGTATAATAATATACTTTATCTTTAGTGGACAACGGAGTATGTGGGGTTAGAGATCACTGGTCACAGCCGCCATTAACAACCGGGCAACAATACTCGTTTTGCATGAGTTATCAATTTTTTTACGCCACTCAATTGGTATAACATAATAGGCTCTCGGTATCGGCCAGCACATGCTTGGCTCAAGGCTCTGCCGGGGGCACACGGGGGGGACATAAGGCACCAATTTTATAGACTAAAATATTGTCTAGATATATTAAGGTAGATTTTATCTTATTGTAATTTCATCTGTGGAAGAGCCAAGCTGAAGCATATGCTAACGCACTAATTGAGCTCGGCGGAATTGATACCACGAGTTCACTGAATACTCAGCGTGAAATGGTAGTTGTAATTGAAACACCGCTTATACAATGTTTCGCTGAGTGAGTGAGGATACTTGACACTTGAGGACACTTGAGTGGCTTAAAAAGCCGGTAACACAACCAAAGCGCGGTATAAGGCGCGATCGTCGGCGCGTGGCGGTGTGCTCTCATCATCTGCACCAATTTCCGCTATAATATATATATATATATATATATTGGGGTGTCTATATCACAAATGATGTTACCATTATAGTATTTTCATAACGTACTTCTATATAATTATATTCAAATCTTGATATGGCTCCTGTATTGTGCTATAAAATATAAATAGTTAATATTATATATTTATTAGAAACAGTCAGTGTTTTACAATTCTCACTTCTCAGTATTATGCGTTTGATGTCAGAAATGATATACCTCTACGCAGCGTATGATGAAGTATGAAATTTATTACGACTTTATAAAATATGTGCTTTGATATCAAGCTGTTTGTGTAAATAATTACTTATTTCTGAGCACTTCTTCAAACACGTTTCTATGATAATTCAAAGATTGTCTGATAGATAAAACTGAATAATGACAATAGTTTTTCATATTAATATACTATAGTATATTAACATGAAATTATTCTCTTCAGATTATTCTATTAATCAATAATAAGAAAACCTAATAATATACATAATGTTATAATTGTTTGACATTTCACATAAAGAGATAATAAAAATATGTTGAATAAAATTAAAATTAACGTTTCTAAAATTATTTAATCTGAAAAAACTTTATTCAGGTTTGCAAAATTAGTTTTATTAAAATACTATGACGTCTGGTTTTAAGATTGGAGAACCTCATTTAAAATATGTCAATCGTTGTATATACACAGTCTAATAAATGTTCCAAAAGCAATAAATCAAAAGCCCCAGCGAAATCATTGACAGCTGAGCAATGTTGATACGAAAAATCCCGTATTGTTGCTACTGTTTCCTCACAGCGAAATTTCGTTTGGCGCACGTAATTGTCGGTTTACCTTTAATGAAAACATAATTAACACGTTACTTTGCAGCTTTAACTTTATAATAGTACAATTTAATCAAAATTTAATACTAAAATCTTTATAATACATTCTTGTGTAGCTTCTATAACGTAAAAATATTTATTGATCTAAATAAAAATAATAAATATATATTGTATTTGCAGCCCTTAGTTTTGAACCTTTTCGTGTTGTTAAAGGGCAGGGTTCATTAAATTAACTTTATACTTGGATATACTCGTGACGTGACTTCTGAATAGCAGGTATTGAATTTTTTCATTACAAAAATATTTATCTTTTCTCTTTTATAATATCTAATATTATTTACGTATGTTTATGTAAATCGAGTGCTGCAAAGGAAAACCCAAAATAGGAAAAAATAACTACTCTTTTCGAAACACAAATATTTAAATATATACATGAGCAAATTTAAAATAGGAATTCCTCACCAAACATATATTTGAGACCAATTTTGCCAGTACGACAAAATTCTAATTTAAGAATCGGACAGTACTTGTACCTTGTTTCGCTGAGTATATTTGAAATTGCATAGTTAAATTGGCGTAGAAAGCCGAAAACACAACCAAAACGGGGGTGATGCGGATGCTCATGAACGGCGGTGATCTCTTACCATCAAGACTATATCATACAAAAATAGGATATTGAGACCATCAGACCATCAGAATAAAGAATAAGACTTCTATAATTATTGTATCTATATACCAACGCGAAATAGTAATTTACATGCTTACGGCAATAACGTGGCCATTATCGCCTTCATTGAGTTGTTTCATTCATGTTTTCGACCAAACTGGCCTTATTTGTACGGGATGCCTTAAATGGTTAGAACATTTTCAATCGTCGCGCGTCTAAGCTTTAGATAGTCATGTTTCGACTCGACTATAATTTTGATTTTTAAGTGTTTGCTATTCTGACAATCTTTTTTTTCAATGAACAGCTTTTGGAATGAAATAAGGATATATAATTTCTATTTCAATTCTTTCTATATGTATGTATATTATTTTTGTTCTGTCTTAGTAGCTGCTAGCATCTCAAAAATATATTTTTGTTATATGAATAAGGTGAATAATATATTATACCTGATTGAGATCTACCACAATCACGAAACCATATAAACTATTTAATATTGAAATAAGGCGAAATAGGCACCAATTAACTCAATACTAAAGTTGTATTTCTCTCTGACAGTTAATATGACACAAAACTGACAAACCCCTATAAGTCGTCAATATATATTTGACCATTTTCATTTCAATGTGTGCTGTGTCTGACAGACCCGCATACAGTTTAATGCGTTCATTTTCATCTAAACATTTCATTTAGGGTTAAACGATTGTTTCGCTAAAATTAGAGATTTTTGCAATGTGTCAGTACTGAATTAATATCTATTGACACTAGTTCATTTGAGGATTAAATTCGATCTGACACTTTTTATGCTATAGCGGACAACGGAGCAGGTGGGTATCCTATATAGTAAGAGAAAACCGCCGCCCATGAAAAACCGCGCTACTAGTACTACTAGTCCGCGCATAATTGTGTTGCCGGTTGTTTACGCACTTTTAAGCGGCACTTTTAAGGACCTCCGATATCCTCACTCACTCTGTGAAACACAGTGCATGTACCGTTTCACGCTGAGCATGCCCGCTACTTCGGACGAGCGGGTCCAATTAGTGCGTCAGCATATGCTTCAGCATCTCGCATCATGATATACTTTTAAAACCAATAAGTTATATCGTTTGATTTATTATTATATTTGTGTTTATTCGTTTATAGAACTAATTCTATGTTGCTTCGAAATGGTTTTCCATAGTAATCAATGTTTTATTATATAATATATTCGTCACTTGGAACTTTGACGTGGTAGTTGTTCATTTTTCTGTCGTGTATTGCACGAGCGATACGGGATGCGTTGGTACATCAATCATAACGCAAAATTAAACGTCACTTCGGCTGTCATATATAGGTCACTTTGAGCACAGAGGACGGTATGAAATTGGACTTAGCAATACAATAGCTGAATATTTGTCAGGCGTGAATATTTTGCCTTTATTAAATGCCGTGCTGCTACAGATATAATAAATCATACAAATAAAACTGAAAAGACATAGATAAGCAATGCAAAAAACGGTGCAAAGTTTTGCTGTCAATTCATTTTTTTATGGAAATGCTAGCAAATGAGCAAGAGACGCACCCAGGACAAGTGGTCCACCGCACATGGACACCTCTAGACCTTGCAGAGCCGAGGTTGCGTTGTCGGCCTTTAGGGAATAGGAGTTCATAGTTTTTATGGTTATTATTACGTGGTTATGATACTAACTGCAAAGCTTTGTATTTCAATTTGCATCATTTATTAATTCTAAACAGCAATTTAAATTAACATTCATGTATTTTTTTAATGGTACAGCGTGTAATAAAGCAGGCGGATCTCTCTAAGATATCATCGAAGACCATACACAACTGCGCCACTAAACTAGTTTAGGTTGTGTTGCTGACTTGTTTACGCCACTTAAACGATATAATTGTACTCAGCAAAACAGTACAAGTACTTTTTCACGCTAAAATTCTGTGAGCCTGTGGTATCACATTGGACGAGGTGGCCCAATAAGTGAGTCAGAACAGCTTTCCCACGGGTAAGAAAATTTAAAAAACCTCGCTCGGCTATTTACTACCGGCTCCCCAGAAATACTAATAAATAATACATTTTTATCTAGACTAGAAATCGAACCTGATATTTTTCACTTGGTGGTAGTTTTACCTCTAAGACTGTTTTACATTTTTTATGGTAAAGCGGACAACGGAGCAGGTGGTTCTCCTATATGGTAAGAGAACACCGACGCCCATGAACAACTGCGCCACAGTTCGCGCATTCGTTGTGTTGCCGGCTTTTTTCGCCACTTAAGCGCCATGTTTAAGGGCCTGCGATTCAGGCACAACTAGCATTTCACGCTAAGTATTCTGTGAGGCTCGGCTTTACGAGGCTCTCAAAAATTGACAATTTACATTTAAATTTCTATTCTACTATATTTGCCAACTTCTACCCTGTGTTCAGTAACTGTTCAGTACATCTGTTTTTAAATGTCCCTAAGCGGGTGTTTAGCTGTTGCGCGTGCGTCACTAAATCGTTGATAATAAATCAATTAGACAATATTAAATGGGCCAACGCGACCTTATCGTACAGCTGGTATTAGTGAATGGGCAAATTGGTTACGTGAAAAGGGAGATGACATTTTTATTGCTCCACTACGATTTAATCGCTATTGATGCCATTATAAATGTTGAAATCTTCGTTTCTGGAATACCAATTCTATTAGATTTTGCTTTTATCAATTATTTATAACATACATTATTCTGCATACTTGATGAAATCATCGTAATTATTGTTTTACGCGATGACAGAAATCTGACTGCCGTTAATTTACACTTGGATGACGACACATTTTTCATAATTCGAGATATTATAGGGGTTAAAATCGTTTTTACTTTTTATCATGCTTAAAAACATTTAAAGTTAAAATTACACTTTAAACAGAAAAATTTAAGAATTTGAAGGTTTTTTATCCATACAGTTTAGGTAAAGCTTTAAATATGCCACCTGTAAGTTATGTACAACGTTACATAAAATCAATCTTATGACCTATTCCAAGCCCTACACCTCGACGTTGAAGGCTTAAGTCTTCAACTATCTTACTTTCTTGGAGCACTTTATTATGCAAATTGTAGTACGAAGCCTGCGCCGCGCCTTCTTATATCTTTCTAGTGCATGTAAGCGCTCTAAATTTTTCATAAAACTCCCTCAACTACTATGGAAACCGGTCGTTCAAAATAATTGAATGTGTCTTGTACCGCCAGATGTCTTCTTGCACTCTCGCGTTTGGGTACGATTGCTATGAAATATTTGATAGGCGCTCGGAATAGATATGAAATTGGGCGAATGGATTCGCAACGATTTGTATTGTATATTGATTCTGCAAATAGAAAACTTTGATTTCGAATAAATTGCGCATACATATTGATATTTGACTTTTAAGGAATAAGGTTAACATCGAGTCAAATTCGAGATTCGAATTTTATTTTCGAATACCGAATGTTCTCTTTACAAAGCCTAATAAGCGGGCTTTGTACTGGTCCTCCTTGAGCAAGCTATTCGCTCATTCAGCGCGAATTTTGTATGCATGGTAATGCTGTGATTTCCACCAATGCACGTCAAAGGAACACAGCTCATGCATGACGAAAATATCGATGGCATTCGAGAGTTTCGCCGTGAAAAATCCGAAAGAGCCTACTTCAGCCGAAACCGCTGCTCTCAGTTTCGGATCACGTTCAAAAAATCTTAGGCTGGGCTTGTTTACCGCAATACAAGTTCACGTGATTTGTTTTTGGCAGTTCAATAGCCAAATACTTAAATGCTGATTCTCTTTATCGTTCCTTGGTGTAATAGATTACCATCTATAAAAAGCATTCAATATTTTAATCATATAGTTTTAAATTTCTTTCGGTACCTATTATAATACATTAGTAATTTAAAATAAATTTTAATGGTGAAATAGTAACAATTAAAAAGAGTAAAACTTTAAAAATTTTAAATGAGTTAAAATGTAAAAATTACAATAAATTTGTCATGATATTGCTTAAATTTTACATATACTGGACAAAAATCTTATAAATAATTAATAATAATATAAGACTTATTTCTATTTGGATCGTAAATTAAATAAAATACGTCCATATGTTGCTCTCAAAATAGTCATTTTATTAAATATTATAATAATTCTATACAAGTTATATAAAATACAACTATAATATAACAAAACTCCCTTAAAAACAGATAAACATTTCAAGTTAATTGTTTTAATTTAGAATTCCTTCAATAATATTTTATTTTTTTATCTATATTATACTAACAAATAAATCCGTATTTTGTATGACATCTGTCACACCTATTTTATATTGCTTTACCAGTTAGCTATAATAAAAATATCAAAGAAATAATTTTTCTTCACAATCAAAAGAGGATGTTTCTAAAAACAGCTTATTTAAATTATTCACTTCACAAAATGTTAACTAGTGAAATAAATAATTTATAGCAATTCTTATATAAATGTTGTCTCAAAAATCTTTAAGTTTTTAATTTTATTGATTTACTAA
>DWCF01005288.1:0-14551 GCA_018230265.1 Delias oraia
TCAAGATCGCAGCGGGTGGGCGTCTTTGGGGGAGGCCTATGTCCAGCAGTGGACTTAAATGAGCTGATGATGATGATCTTTACTTACCATACTAATAAATCCCGATAAAAACAAAGTAGCAAACATTAAAATGGGCCACACCGTATTTAGGTTTTCTTCGACAGTGTAATTATAAATTCGAGAGAGCACAACAAACACACCATTTTCTGTGTCCGAATTGCCCACCGCGAACCAGGTCATCAAACCAAGCCAAATTGTTATAATATTACATCCAACAAATAATAATGTCGTCCTGCAAAATTTAGTTAAGTAGTCTACATAGTAATACAAATACAATTGCAGCAATATTTTTATCTGCCGTAGCTAAAAAAATACATTGCATAAGTATGCTTGGGGTTTCTTACTAACCCGAGTTTTTTTGCTAAAGCAGGTAAACAGACAGCGTATGTACAAATGCATGTACGACTTTAGAAAATATGTAATATGATAAAATTATATGTAAAACAAATAAATATAGCTGTCTAGTTTTCTACGTCTCACTAATAGTTTTTGGTAGATTAAAATGACGGTTCCTGGTTATACTCTCACTTATAGAATTTTCGTACTTGTCTAATAAATTACCCAGGTTATCAATAACACGTTCATGCCATGAAAGTTATTGTAACGAGTAATCGATATACAATAATTTATATTATCATACAAAAAAGTTAATATTTCAATAAATACCATTCAACATCAGAGTTTGCAAATATTGATTCTCCTGATGATATAATAAAGCCCCCTGCTACGTGTGCAGTTATCAACGCTTGAGTAATTGCTTTATTCCAAAATTCAGGTTTCAGCAAATTTACCCAGTCTTCCTTCTTACTAAACCACTCCCAAAAGTCTTTATTTCCAATATTTGAATATATTATAATCCACAATATTGGGATAGTTGGACCCAAGATATAAAAAATAAGTTTCAGTGACTTAGATAGTCTGTAAAGTCTAAAAACAAACTACATTACTAACAAAACTACATCAATTATTCATAAGGGGTTAGTTATTACAAAGTTTATATTCTATTAGGCGCATTACCATCAAGACTATATCAAATTATCTATAGTTTGAAATAAATTCTGCTATACAAATTATTGTTTTTTTTTGACCACTTTAATGGTATGGTCGTGGTTTTTCAATCTTTAGGAGGGATAAGACTATTTTACTATTTACATTGAATTATTTAAGGCTGTAGAATTGAATCAATGACGCAATTGTCACCCTTTTTAATTAGTAATGCGCAATATAAATACACTAGACTTACAAACAAGGAATATGAATAGGTAATATAATATTATAATAGTAAGACAAAGGCTCCATCGAATTGAGTACTTACATGAATGGAAACAGAAGCCAAAGAAATACAATAATCAGCGACAGGGCGATGTAATATTCTGGTTTTACGTGTATCGGTGCTAAAAATGTATCCCTAAAACAAGATAAAATATGAAGGGGACATTTATGATCATACAATGCAACGGATCAGTTTAAACATTGTTATACATACTTAAAGCATAAAGTTGCGTTGTAGTTGATCATTTCAGGTTCATGAAACTAAAAAAAATAATTATCAATAATACATATCATAATTAAATATTCCATTTTAATTTAATATCAAAAGTGAAACGATATTAGTAACATTTTATTGGTTCGTAAAAGTGTTACTAAATACAATTGTAGTATATTATGTTTTGTTTTTAAAAGTCAAAAGAATGAATGAAAGATTTATTTCCACAGAGGCAGAAACTTTGAGATGTTTTATGAAAACAGTACTATTATTCTATTTAGATTTTCCATACAAATGCTATAATATCTTCCTTCAAAATTTAATGAATTTATTTAATGGCTTGGAAACTAAAGTCTTCATTAATTCAGTCCAATAGCAAGAATTTAGTATATAGGTACCAAAAATTTTAAAGGATTATTAACAGCATGTAAAAAGAGCGTCTCAGGTTTTATAATATATTTAATTCAACGTATATACAATTACTGCAGCGTGCAATAATTCAGTACATTCCTATAAAGATATCGGATTACTAATAATGTGTAAATAGAACGTCTCAGGCATTACCATAAATATAGTTAAATATGTGGGAATATATGTATACGTGGGGAAGGCATGCTGAAGTATATGCTGACGCACAAATTGGGCCGGCTCGTCCGAAGTGATATCACGGGCTCACAGAATACTCAGCGTGAAACGTACGTATGCTGTGTTTTGCAGAGACCCTTCAGCGGCGTAAAAAGCCAGCACAACCAATGCGCAGCCCGTGGCGCGTTTATTCATGGGCGGCGGTGTTCTCTTACCATATAGGTGACCGACCTGCTCCGTTGTCCGCTATACTATATATATACAATTCAACACATACCGCAGTGTCCAATAATTCAGTACATTCCCAAAAAGGTATCGAATTATTAATAGTGTGTAGAAAGAGCGTGGCCGACAGCACCATGTATATAATGGTACATATGGCAGAAATGAATGTTATCAATAGCCTTATGTATCCAACACCTAAAATTTAATATTTTTTATTATTATTTTTAATATTTACACGATATATATAGATTTATTTTACTCCCTAAAATAGTAGATAATCGTTTCTTTTATCCTATCGAAACTATAAAATGAAATGTAATAACCTTTTTAATAAAAATCAAACGAATTATATGATAAAAAGGTAAAAAAATAATATATTGATTATTTAATTTAACATTAGCTAGCAATACTTCTATAATTATTATATGTATAGAACGCTGTATCATCCTCATCAGCCTATCAGGTCCGTTGCTGAACATAGGCCTCCCTCAAAGACGATTCTTACGACCGACCTATTCCGATCTTTAGCGATCTGGATCCAGAGGTTGCCCGCGACCTTCATGAGATCGTCATTCCATTGCGTGGAGGGACGTACCATTCTGCGTTTTCCAGTACGCGGTCGCCCCATCGATTGTCGGTTCATCCAGCGATGTGGCCAGCCCATCGCCACTTCAATACGTACTAATACGGTACACCGTATATAAAAATTAAATTATTTAGTGAAAAATTTGTGACCTACCTTTAAATAAAGGTACTGCCTTCCATACCCCAACAGGATCTTGCTGACTCAGCTGGCCTAATGACATCTGCAGTAGGACGACTGGCATGGCGACTAGTAATAGTGCAGCAGTAACGACAAGCCCAAATGTTAATCCACCATAATGGAACGCGTCACGTGGAATTCGCCATGTGCTGTTCAGACAGAACGCAAGAGCCAATATACTAAGTCGCGATTGCGTCACTGGCAGCCAGGCCTATAGAAAATAGATTAAATAAATAATTAAAAGAAAACGAATTGAAAATGCTTTTAGATACTGCACATTCACCATCACAAATAAGTTCATAATTAATATCAGTTATGTTATGGTAAATAATTATAGTCGATTACCTTAAATTTTGAAAACATTTTGAATGTTTTATATGTGACACAAAATAACACAAACTGATTCTAATTCAATATAAAATTTTTGGTGCTCCAGATAATGTGAAGATAAAGATATCGATTCGAAAAACGAATCTTTCGATACCTATCACACTGAAGTATCTCTCATATTTGTTTGCAGAAAGATAGTAAGCTATAGCAATGTTTGTGCATTAATGCAACACAATTGCCTTGCTAGTGTAAATAATAAATAATTTTATTTCGATCACCGTCAACTAAGCGACAACTAGGTGATACCTAGAATCACGAGTGTACCGTATTTTAGCAATTGTTTCTATTTTAAGTAAATAGTTTGTGCTAGTTCATCATTTTTCAACGTCATCATATTAAACTAGTTCAATTATTCTGCAAATTAAAAATTGAATAGCAAAGCGATAAATCGCAATTTCGTAACTTGGAAATACCGTCGAATTTTTTCGTCGAAAAAGTTTATTGATTGCCTTCTTAAAAATTGAAAAAAAGATTTGATGAATAAACTTTAAATCGCATTTATTCTTATTCACTTATTGTTAGTATATTTCCATACAGGAATACAAGATCAAGTCTAATATTGTGATAAAGAAAAGTGATCTTTAGAAAAAAAAAGTTTGGAGAATTTCAAAGATTTTATTTTAAAAAAACTTAACCTAATGTTACACCAATATTGAAATACGAAGTCACAAACATGGAATATAGTGCAATGTTATTCCAGAAAATAACCGTGTTTCACAATTCATATATTGATTTACTAATATCTTGCTGAGTAGATTTTATGTTAACATAATAATTTAAATAATTAGCATTTAAGTCTAAAATTGCAGACTCCTCATTATACTTGAAAAACATGCGCTGTGAAATTTTTAATATCAACAAACTGATTTGCTGTCAGAGCAAAATTACTGAAAAACAATACTTTTGTACATGTTTAAAAGAATAATAAAAAACATACATTTTTCCTAAATTATTTTATAACACATAGTTTTAACATCAATTCACAACATTGATACATTTATTATATAACAAAATCAATCTATGATATTATTTGAATGTTTACGGAGATGGCGAAATGACGTTAATGTCGGTACAAAGTTAATAAAGGAGTTGGAAGTTAAGTTTGTTTTGATAAGATTATACAAATGAAGAAGTATCTTCAAATTATTCGTAATAGCATATATTGGTACATAGTAAATTATATTAAAAAGAAGTTAAATTACTGTTTGAATCTTATTATTATTGTGATTTAGACAAAAAATTACAATTATATAGTTGAAAGTAAAATTAAAAAGTTAAAAAAAATAAGTATTTAGATCCTTTATTTTTGCCAGGCTGGAATTTTTCTGAATGTGTCAATAGAGACACAAATAGAGCATTTCCGGATTATATGAATGCAAGGTGTTCCAAATACAAATAAATCTTAGACAGTGCATTATATAATGAAGCGATACAAATTATTCTCTTAAGATGATAAAAGAATCAGTCTAAAATACATATTTTCATGAATAAAATCAGCGTTCAGCTATTGGCCTACGGTTATATTATAGTATGTATTTTACAATAATAAAATCTGGATTATTATAAAAGATGATTAGATATATGTGTTATATATATATAGGTATATATAATACTAGACATTCATTTTACACCTATTACATCTAGAAGTATTGACTATAAGTACATAAATATCCAGCTGAGTAGATATACCGCACAAGAGCCAGCTAAAAATCTATCAATTTAATCAGTAACAAAATATTATAGATTAAAGCAATTAGAGGAACATTCGCATTGGTAATCCGAGCTAAATATTGTGAAAATTAAATCAGAACTAAACATACAAATAATAAGATATTTTATATTAAACGGATATCTGATACATAATGAATGTCTGAGAGAAGTATGATAGGATCTATTTACACGACACGCGCCGTTTTAAGGCGCATCAAAGCACAAGTGTCGCTGAATCGTGCAAATGTATGTAACATTATCAAGCACATTGTTACTTTATAATTATATGTTGCTTCTTAATGGAAACTGCTAGTAAGCAACAAAGCTTTGGTGATTTGTTTAATATTAGCTAAGGAACATCTTTAAAAAGCCAATATGTGTGACGGAAAATTCTATAAAAAAATATTGTTATTTTTGATGTTATATGAATACAATCAAATATTAAAAAAACATATTTAACGTTACAATACCTATAAAACTTTATTAAATAATCTACATGAAGCAATTCGCAAATTGACGTTAATGTGTATCACTTATCAATTCGCTTGTGATAGGAAAAATTACAAGATGATTTCTATGAATAACGGTTCTTAGTTATTCGTCGGCAACGAAAGCGTGGGCCCATCTTTCTTCTCAGCCTCACATCGGTGAGACACCGTCCGGCATGTTACAAGAAATTCTCCCACAACGTCCAGGCCGAGACAGTGGCGCTAAATGCATATTAATTCTCGGTCTGCGTTAAGCTGTAAAGGCCAATCTCGCCAACAGCGAGAAGCCATTAAAAATGGTCCAGAGTAATTACTGTCTACACAACATATTTTGCATTTGTGAAACAAATATTTGATACAGTACTTTATGTATCAGATAAGTATTTAGGTTGGTTAGTGGCGTCATCGATGCAGTACTTTAATTCTTAACTTTAGTTTGGTATTACTGTGGACATTAAATCTGTGTGTTAAACATAGCTCTAGTATATTTTTTTCTAACAGTGTGACCTCATACTTAAGATTACGGCGGTATATCTAAGTGTCGCAGTTTTGTTATACACTTTGTAAATTCCATATCAAAGATGTAGTTATCATACACGACGTAAAAAATCAGACGGGATAGAATAACTAAATTAAAATATGGATGGATTACCAGTCAATAGTTACATATGATTTACCCAAAGGTAGTACATGTTACAATATAAATGCAATTCTTAAATCTATACCTTTAACGGACGACTACAGCATGCAACAAAATAAGCTAAAACAAATGTTTAACATTTATGGTCTACCCATTAAAAACTACTAAAGTCAAGTCTATTCTTTAAGTGTTTTGTCTCGTTCTCGCAACAACAAATATTCGTTAGGGATAGAGTGACAGAATGTTTAATATATTTTAAGTAAAGCTACGTTAAATATAAGGCAGTATCTACATGTATAAGGAAAACAATGCACTTATGAGATGGATCCTTGGCGAAACAACGGTATGAGAATATTTTACGAAATTAACATTATTATTTTTCATAGTTCGACGGAAAAAGAAGAGATTTGAGTTGAGAATATTAATAAAAACATTATTTCCTCAATAATTTGTGAATATTTCCTTCTGAACTCGTTAAGATATATAAAATCCAATCATTATTTAATTAAGTTGCGCTAAGAACCAATTTTATTGTTTCATTATGGCATGGAAAACCTAGACTTAAAATCAAATTATTGTTGGTTGAATACATGAGTTTAAATAAATTAAAGAAATTTCATTAATCTTCAATAAAGAGTGCGCAAGGAAAAGTATTGTATGTAATCTATATTCCAATTAATTATATTTAGATAAAAAAAATATTTGATTATTTGTCGGACCATATTAAAAACATTAAATTCATTAAATATTAACTAAAATATTGTAATTATTAAGAGAATAAGCTCAAGTTACCTATATTAAGAATGTCATATTTTATTTTTTTATTCTATAGCGGAGAACGGAGCAGGCGGGTCTCCTATATGGTAAGAAAACATCGCCGCCCATGAAAAACCGCACTACACTCCGTGTATGGTTGTGTTGCCGGCTTTTATAAATTAATTTTAATTTATAAATGTAATGAAACAATATCATGAGGGACAAGTCTGATGAACCTTAACAGGTGAACGGTATTTAATTTCCATGTTATAATTGTTTAAATAAAAGCTCTAACTTAACTACTACTCAATGATATCTTAAGAATAAAATAAAATCCCATCTTCCAATGGCTTATCAAATTCAGCTGTGAGGTGATAAAACAAAAAAAGTTTTTCAAAGATTAGAGTTATTTATATAAGATAAACCGTCCTGGTTTGATTCTAATGAATTAGAAAGCATGTGCATTCCGGCAAACGCCACATCCGAGTGCAAATTCTTCACCCGTAGGCGGATGTAGTACGTGTAGAGGACACTCATCTGTTGATCCTGGCAATTGCTCGCATTTCGGACCTATAAAAATATAAAGAGCTACTTATCCACGGTGCTCTTCTTTCCACACAAATAATACGTTAGTAGAATGACGGATTCAATCTCAGACTATCATCATCATCATCAGCCCATTCAAGTCCACTGCTGGACATAGGCTTCCCCCAAAGACGCATCTCAGACTATATATACAGCAAATCATAAAATTGACAAAAATAATTTGCAATTAATAGAAAATTTGAAAATTTTAATTTTTTTAAGGAAAAATATGTTTGAATAACTAGCAGACGACGCCCTTCCCGGTCCAGCACCTACTGTGTCCGACTTACTTATTTACAAAAATTATTGGTAATCATCAGATTGATAAGAATAAATGAATTGAAATGAAAGAATTATTGATAATATATCACATAGGTTGTCTATGATTGTCATTTATTGTTTATTTATTGTCATAGACAAACTATGTGTTATTCTGATATATTATCTATACCATGGCAAAGTTTTTAATTTACCTGCTGGACATTGAGGTAACATATGCCGAGGGATGTTTGTGACGCGTTGGAAATCATCGTGACACGCATTGCAGAAGTGCGATGTGCCAAAGCAGAAGAATACCGCCACCTGATGGTAAGTGATACGAGAAAATGTTATAAAAATTATAGTTAGGGCAAAACAAACTGTATTTTTTAATAAAGATATAGTACTGTACTTAAAATTCTCTACGGTAGTATAAAATTACTGAATCTCTATGTAATCCCACTCACCGAACAACAATAGCGACATTTATATTCGAGGAAGTCAGAGCCATGTTTTGGACAAGTCCTTGCCCCGGTTACGTCGCTACAGGCACCGCAAACTAACTCTTTGGGGTCCCAAGACGCATTCGATTCCGCTTCACAACGGGCCAATCCTCCAAAATAAGCCTATAAAAACATTATAAGCTAAAAAATATAAAATAAAATCAACGTGGATTAACAATGAGTCGTAACCGAATTTATGTAACAACCGCTTTTGTCTTCTCGTTTAAACGAAAAACCAGAAGTTATTAAACAGACTTATTTTTTTATAGTATAGCGGACAACGGAGCAGGTGGGTCTCCTATATGGTAAGAGAACACCGCCGCCTATGGACAACTCACTCAGAGTATTCTGGGAGCCCTCGGTATCACTTCGGACGAGCTGGCCCAATAAGTGCGTCCGCATATTCTTCAGTATGGCTCTCCCACGGATGAAGATTATTGTAAGCACTTTTATATCATCGAAATAAAACAAAATTTAACGCTATGTTACAATTTACCATCAGATTCTGAATGCAGACTTTATCGAGTAGAACCGGCAACAAACTCGGTAAAAACTCTTTTCTAAAAAGTGTTTATACTATCTTTTATGGTACAAAGTAAGTCTCACACAAACAATCCAATTTATTGGTACAGAAATAGAATTAAATATAATAACCTTCCCACACTTATGGCAGACATAATATGCATATCTCGCCATAGCGTAAGCAGCTGAGTCCAAAACACTTTTGCCTTTCGACGAACCAGCGGACAACCCCTCGTATTCCAGCCTCATCAACGCCTTTCGTCGTACTTCTTCTCTTAACTTTTTGATTGGGGATAATTGCTCATCAAGAGTCCAATGCAACATATCCTCCTAATAACACAATTTTAATCGGAAATAAAACAAAATTAATGAACTAAAGTGTGACTTGGGATGGAAACGCAGTCCGTCAACGCACCCGCGCACTGCTGGGGTGTCCATGAGCGGAGGACCGTTAACCTTAGGTGAGCATTGTTCACATTTGCCACCATTTTTATAAAGAATGAAAACAATTATTTACTTATGCTTTAAAATCACAAGTGAACACATGTTATAATTAACTTGCTAGTTTTGCTAAGCGGACTCATGGGAGCAAAAGTTATTCTAAGTTATATATTTACTACCTTGCAAATAGGACATTTTGAGAAAGAAAATGTGATCCGAGGACCATTCCATCTATTCAAAAGAACTTTCCGACAGCAGTGCAAATGGAAAACGTGACCGCATGTTAACTGTAAAAAAGTGTTTTAAAAATATTATATATTCAATTTTTATTACTATTTATTCCATTAATTATACCTAAAGTGTTATTATTAGGTATATCATATAAAATGTCAAACTTAATTGCTTAAATTTCATGGAATCTTTATACCTGTATCGAAGGCGCTGCTTGTAAAGGGTCTGTAAAGCAAATCATGCACATATCATCAGCATCCTGGCGTAACGTATCTGCGCCTGCGCATCCAAACAAGCAAGGTAGGCACGTACGCTCCCCACGGACACCACCACAGATGTGTCCGCATGATAGTATGCGAGCGCACGCTTCCCGACCGTGTTCCTGTGATCGAGTATAACAAATCATGACTATGAAATAATCACGTTGTTATAAGCATAAAATTATTTGCTTTGATTATTTGGATATTGCCAAGCCAATACGACTTCAAAAGTCCAGGAGCAGAGGACCGCTTATCGTGAGACTTTTTTATGGTATAGGACATAGAAGTATGCAGGTCTCGTCTATGGTAAAAGATGTTGTGTTGCAGGCTTTTTATGCCACTTAAAGAAATAGCTTCACGGGTATCCGATATCCTCACTCACTCAGCGATCCACAGCACAAGTATTGTTTCACGCTGGTATTCTTTGAACCCATTGCGTCATTTCAAACGAGCCACCGCAATTATTGCGTCAGTACATGCTTCGGTAGGGCTCACTAAATCATACAAAGACCGAATATATACAATTTAAATCAGACCGGGGATCGAACCTGATACCTCTCGCTTTGTCGTAGGCCTATCAGACCCTTTTACTACGAATCTCTCAATGTCAGTCAGCCTGGTCAGGGAGGCCCCGGTTTCCATTAAAAAAATATATTTTTTACCATATTGAATAGTTGAATACTCGTAAAATGGTTCATGTATATATCTAATTCAACGTTACCTGACACTGTTGATCGGCGCAAACATTTCCAATAGCGAGAAGACCGGAATTACTTCGAGTGCCACAAAATCGGCAAACACCCGCGAGTCCCGACGAGTTTGGAGCTTCCTCACCCGTCTCGCCACCCATGCCACGAAATTCTAATAGTCCTAAAAAATAAATTAAAAATATGCAAGTAGAACTCTCGAATAAATTACGAAGTGAGTGATTTTTTAAGGCATTTGGATTTATAGAACCACAGAAAAACTATAAGCAAATCTAATGAAACCTATAATTTATTATTTACGATTCTAAATTTTATTTTATTCTATAGTGGACAACGGAGCAGATGGGTCTCCTTTATAGAAAGAGAACAGCGCCGCCCATGAACAACCGCGCTACAGACCGCGCGTTGGTTGTGTTGCCGGCTTTTCAGGCCACTTAAGCTGCCTTTTTAAGGGCCTCCGATATCCTCACTCACTCAGCGAAACACAGTACAAGTACTGTTTCACGCTGAGTTTTCTGTGAGCCCGTTACATCACTTCGGACCCCATTAGTGCGTCAGCTTATGCTTCAGCATGACTCTATCACGGGTTAATAATTTTTTTAAACCAACTTGTACCTTATGAATATCGTAAATTTCTGATAATATGAACTAACCTTTGAGGGTACGGCGGTCAACGAGTAATAGGAGCCAAAAAAGCTTCGCTCTACCACAGCCTTCATGAATGTCTACGCGGATAGCGCTTTCTTCTTCTTTACAGATCTGAGGAAAATATATATAAAATAATCGTTAAAACCAAGAAACGTTTGATACAATTCTTAATATACATATTAAATACTAGCTGTTTCTAAAGTGATATTATTATTAAGTGTTTCTATGTTGTGTTTTGACATTCATCAACATTAGTTACACCGTAGTATCACAAATAAAAAGCACAAAAAACTACCTGTCTCTGATGTGTCCTTGCAGCTCTATTGAGGTGAAGGAATCGATCACACTCCGCACACAAAGTACCACAGGTACGACATTCTATGACAGCAGAGGTAATACCATCATCGTGATTAACGCAGAACTGTCTCGAATCCGCTATAGAATCGCGATTACGAGAGTCGCGACTTATGTTGTTAATTCTGAAATCCAAGTGTATATCTACATTATCTGTTACATACAATATCTGTTTATATAATTCTTATTTATATAGTCTTTCCGTGGTAAAGCCATGCTGAAGCATATGCTGACGCACTAATTAGGCTGTCTCAATATCTGTGCTCAATACCAATTTGAATCAGTACTTGTACTATGTATAGCTGAGTGAATGGGCATATCAAAAGTCCTTGAAATTATGCCGTAAAAGCGGCGTAAAAAGCCGGTAATAAAACTAAAGGTACGACGTAAGTTTTGGTTAGTATCGTTAGTAAATAGACAATAAAGACCACAATAAAATGTGTAGAAGAACCTACGAATAGTACTATTATATGAATTTGCAAGTAAAATCGTCTACCTTATGGTAATCTGAGATGGATACTCACAATTCGATGTGCTCTTGTTCGCAAACGCATAAGGCAGCCAAAGCGAGCCAAACTGTTGGCCGAGCAATGCAACGTTGAGGACGTCTGTCCATCTCATCGACATTGGCGATTGCACGTATATATTCAGCTAGCGCCATGCGTGTTGCTGTTCCCCAAGCAGAAGATATTTTATCCTATAACATAATAAATATTCATACTCAAACAGACAATTTGTATTTAAGAAAAACTGTAATAATAAACATTGTTTTTTAAGCTAATACTGCAGAACAATCGATTTTAATTAACACAAGTAATATATTACCGTAATTAATAATTATTATTTCAAATATATTTACGATTTATAGATTTCACCTGGTTCTAAAGCAATAATATGTAATATAAATGAACCAACTTCAGCCATATCAACGAGCATCCTGGCAACAATTTGCGCGTGATGACGTGTGGTTTCGCCCCTCATGAACCATGCGGCAGGTGGAGCCGGAGTAACAGTGTCACCCATTGATATTGTATTAGAATTAGCGCCACTGGACCCTTTGACTTTCACTTGAACCATCACAGCCTTGCCCACGTAGCACACTAGGTGATCGAGCAATGTTACCCTATGGATAAAATAAATAAAATAATTATCCTCGATTAACAACAACTGTGTAACTCTCTATATTCTGAAAAAAACTCACATTGATTCGTATCTGGCGCCCAAATCTGCCCCGTAATTGATGGCAGCCAACATCTTTTGCGGCGGAATCTCGATTATCATTCGACGTAAGAGGGATATCACCTGAAATAAGTAATAAATATTATTAAAAGTATCTGATTCAGCACTTTATGAATATCGTTTCTATCTGTCGCATATTAAGACTTCACGTACGTACGTACCTACGTATTCTAAATATTCTATGTAGGGAAATATAAATGAAAATGTATTTTTTTTGTAAATTATGAACTTTCCAGAAAAGAACAAAACACTACAAAAAAAAAATGAATGGACTATCATATATAAGAGGAATTAATTTGTGTGAATAAATTGAACATTGCAATTTTAATATGTAGAAATGGTGTACAATTATAATATTTGCTAACCTGACGTTGTACACGTGCACTGCCAGTATGAAGCAGTGCTAACAAGTCAGCCAAAAGTTCAGTTCTTTGCGCGAGGTGGGATCGCCCGGCGACACTTCCACTCAGAGCCAAAAGCTGTAATTTAAAATATATTTTGAATACATACATATTTTTCTATTAGCAGTAAAGTTTTTTTTATTCTATAGCGGAGAACGCAGCAGGTAGGTTTCCTTTATGATAAGAGATCACCGCCGCCCTTAACAACCGCGCCTCAAACCGCGCATTAGTTGTGTTGCCGGCTTTTTACGCCACTTAAGCTGTACTTTTAAGTGCCTCCGATATCCTGACTCACTCTGTGAAACTCAATACAAATACAGTTTCACGCGGAATATTCTATGAGCCCATGGTATCACTTAGGACCAGCCAGTCCAACTAGTACGTCAGAATACGCTTTAGTATGGCTCTCCCATGAATGTGACAGTATTAAGACACTCGCCCGACCACTAGCAAGCCTTTCCAGAGAACGAATAGATTATAAATTAAATTATAATTTAATATTGTCCAGACCGGGATTCGAACCCGATACCTTCACGGTACCGTCATGATAACTCGCTTCATGGTACACTTTTAAAGCCATTAAGTATACAATGAATTCTAAGTACATAAACAAGTAATCCTAAACCATTGGTATTTATAACATACCAATGATAACATTTCAAAACAATAGTTGTCCAGCTGGTGAGCCATTCTTGGTTGGGTTTCATCATCATGTCTGTCTACTGCTTCAGCACAAAGAAGGGCTGTTTCCCAATCATCACGAACACGGGATGCTTCACAGCCAATAGCACATACAATATGTGACA
Source organism: Delias oraia (assembly GCA_018230265.1). Classification (NCBI taxonomy): domain Eukaryota; kingdom Metazoa; phylum Arthropoda; class Insecta; order Lepidoptera; family Pieridae; genus Delias; species Delias oraia. Next base: position 14,059 of record DWCF01005288.1, read on the forward strand.
TCACCTAAAAAGGTAAGTTTAAAAATAGAAATATATAATATCACATCATCATCATAATTTCGGACGTCTATGCATACCTATCGGAAGTGACCTGCATACAGCGTTTTCCTGATTATAATATCATGTTTACAAATAGAATGTTCTACGCACAATGTTTTAAAGTGAATTGATCTCAAATTTACTTTATTTTGCTATGTTTAATTTAAAAGCACGATATATATATATATATAATAACCTTCAATTTCCGAATGTCCTCAAAACTATTGAACGAATATTTTAAAAATATATAACAAAGTACGTTATTTAGTAAGGGAGAAATGATTCATTTAATCAAAAATTATAAAATTTATTTAGAAGAACATAGAAAAATAAGACACGTTTTTAATGTTTGAAAGTAGGTTTAACTTCAGATATACCGCTGATTATTTGTGAGCTCGTGGTATCACTTCGGACGAGCTGGCCCAATTAGTGCGTCAGCATATGCTTCAGCATG
>DWCF01005289.1:0-14550 GCA_018230265.1 Delias oraia
TCTTTCCATCGTGTGGCGGGACGTCCCACTCTGCGTTTTCCGGTGCGCGGTCGCCACTCGAGAACCTTTCTTCCCCAACGGCTGTTCGTCGAGCGATGTGACCAGTAAAAATAAAGTAAAAATAAAAATAAAGTATAAACAACACTTAAACCTTCAAAATTGAGAGAACTGTTTTAATTACTACCAATTTAAAAAATTTACATAAATCTAGGACCTAAGATCCAACCGAAATATTTATTTCCTTAACCAACCACTACAACTTTACGCAGAAGTTTAATGAAGTGAATTATAGTCTTTATATGCATATTTCGTGATTGAAATCTAGTCATACATAAACTGAGTTCTACTTTAAGGTTAAAATTACCATGAATTAAATAATTTTTATTCTATACTTAGCTACAAATGGAATACAGAATGATTGAGAAACTCCTAGGTCATTATATCAGTTATAGAAACAAGAATTTAGTCCTTTTCGATATTAAATTAAAAAAAACATAATTCGTTGCAAATTTTAACTAACTTACGAATATTTATATAATATATTATTACTATATTACATTAAATTTTAATTTTGACATTTATACTTCCATAACATATGTAAATATTATAAATGAGTGTTATAAAACATTGAAATTCAGTGCTTGCTATATTTAGTAGACTATATTTTATTCCATCCGTACTTATTACATATTTTTATATACATTACATTCTGCTGTTATTTAAATAAGGATATTTTTATTCATGTGTTTGATAAAAAAAGAGATGTCTGAGTTCATGGTTTTTTAGGGTATATTGGACAATGGAGCAGGTGGGTCTCCATTATGGTAAGAGAACACCACCGCCCATGGCCAACCGCACCACAGTCCGCGCATTGGTTGTGTTGCCGGCTTTTTACGCTACTCAAGCGGCATTTTCATGAGGCCTACGATATCCTAACTCAGCGAAACACAGTAGAAGCACGTTTTCAAGTACAACTACCACTTCAAGCTGAGTATTCTGTGAGCACGTAGTATCATTTCAAACGAGCCGGCAAAATTAGTGCGTTAGGATGTACTTCTCCATGGCTCTTCCACAGGTGAAAAATTATTTTTTATGATTATTTAATCAGATTATGTATTCTAGAATATTATATTGATATTCATTATTAACAATGAATTATTGACAAATATCAAAATTCCTACGCTTGCTTTAATCTTTGAGTTGTAAACTACGGAATATACCTGTAACATTGCTAATACCCAATTTCGTGCTGTCCAGTGTTTGCTTTGGCTGTTTGGCCTCAGTACATATTAATAGGATTTTAAAACAAACAAATATTTCAATCTACAAATTAATAGTATACTTAGAGAAGTGTTATTCACAGCCGATAAAATTCCAAACACTATATACTTCAACAATCAGTGTTTCGTTATTCGCCGAAGAACTTAACCGCAATCCATGTATATATACTGAAAACCATTTTTGCAATGAAATACAAAAAAAATATTTTGTGCATATCAATAATCGTAAAGGAAAATAAATTTACTGAAAAAATCTCGTAAAGGCATATTGAAGTATAATTGAATTAAAGGTGACACAAATGTCGAAATTATATTATTTGAATAATATTCTTCCATAGGTTCTCCAGTGTCTTGTAGTGGCTAGCGCAAGCATTCATGAATATCTTGTATCATAAAATTTCGTATGCAAATCTATTTCCACATTAGCATTATTGATATGCACAATCGGATGGAATATTTTTATATTTCTATGGAATACTAAAAGGTATACATATTTTTCACAAAGAAATTGTTGATATAGATACCTTTTATTATTGTTCCACAGTACGATAACTAGCTTTATACAATACTACCGTCAATCCATCTATCGACAAAGTCGATTATTTATCTCTCAAGGCACTATTTTTAGATAACGTATGCGCTAACATACAGACAACTAATGCGGCCGATGTGATTGAGCCGTGATTCGAACCTGAAACAAAGAGTTATACATTAATAAATGATTTTTCCATACATTCATAACGGCTCCAAAGTGATACCACAGATGCACAGAATATTCGAAGTGAAATAGTAGTTGTACTCGAAACGGTACTTGTACTGGGTTTTGCTGTGTGAGTGGGGATATCGGAGGCCCTTAAAAATTCCGCTTAAGTGTCGTAAAAAGTCGGCGGCAGAACCAATACGCGTACTATATCGTGGTTGTCCATGGGTGGTGGTGTTCTCTTACCACATAGGAGGCGCACCTGCTCCGTTGTTCGCTATACCATAAAAAAAGTTTTAAATGCAAAGTAATTCATTTTCGTTTAACCCATTTCTAAAAGACTGGAGACACACCCGCACCCGCTGGAACACCGCTTATCCTAGATGATCCTCTTACTTGTTTGCCTCCGTTTTCAGAAAAAAAAATAGAAAGGAACTTACTGTATTTTGATATTATATTAAGAACATAATGAAGTTACAAAATCACCCAAACATCACGTATGCGTCAGAAAAAGTCGTAAAAAGTCGTCGTCGTCGTAAAAAGAAATTACAATTAGAATTAAACCTAATTTTAATATTTTTTTTAACTTATTCAAAAAACTTATTTATTTATTCATTTAATTTGTTCTTGAAAATAGTAAAATGATTTTTTTAATAAAAAGAACAAATCTGAGACGACGTTACTTAATTAAATATTGTTAAAAAAATTATTGTGACTGGATTCATAAAATATATAAAATTTATCTGTTTGATTCATGTTTTCCTTTTTTGGAGCCAAATTCAATCACTTAATGTTCTTTTCACAATAAAGGTTGGATGGATGTATTTATATGAATGCCGTATAAGACAGGACAAAATCACGACTGATAAATGGAAACAGAAATTACCCAGGACATGATAAATTGCCGAATTGTCCCAATGCCCACAAGCTCTGAGCTAAGCATAACTTATTTGCGAAACTCGCTGATTTTATTAGAATACTTAATCAGGTTTCTAAGAAAATGAGAATTCCTCAGTTTCATTTCACTTTAGTTTGGCAAGTTGGAATCACGATGATTATTTTCGTTAATTGTAATATCTAACTAGAACATCGGTAAATAGTAGTAAATGGAGATCTATAAATATTAAAATAAAATATATTCTAATACATACGAAAAACACAGTAAATTACGACAGAAATTAAAAGTAGGTATACACAGTTTTAATTATAAATCATACATCATCATTTCAATTTTTCTCACGTAAAAAACGCAAACCAACATGGTGGCGCCAATAGTAGCGTGCTTGTTTTAGTTCTTTATCTTTATAAGTCCATATATCTACAAAATCCACAACACTGTTCATTTCCTACGCACACGCTTTTAATTTTGGGAAAAAAAATATTTATTGTTTTTTTTAATGATTTTTCTCTGCTTGTAACAACAAAAACTCTTGCACCACTTACTCGGTAAGATTCAGAAAATGATTTAACTCACTTGTCAATTATTTATTCTGTAAGTTTTGTGTGTATATACATCTCTCTCTCTCTCTATGAATTTTAATGTATATATATGTACATTCAAATATATATTGGCGCTATTTGTATAGGCATATGAGTGGTAGGCCTCGGAGCAGACTGGCCACGCTTGAATGAGTGAAGATATCGAAGGCTCTTAAAAATTCGCTTAAGCGGCGTAAAAAGCCGGCAACACAACCAATACGCAAACTGTGGCGTGGTTCTCCATGCGTGTGTTCTCTTACATAACTCATTCTCATATAGGAGAACCATCTGTTCCATTGTCCGCCATACAATATAAAAAAAATTACACGAGGAGGACATGTGAGAGGAGTAGAGAAAGTGTGTATCCAGATTTCTGTTTTCCATCTGTCGGTGTATTACGCTTACACTTCGCTCCGATATAATTACTGCGTAAATTATTGGTGAAACTATATTTTCGAGCTTTTGGTCCCTATTGTGAAATATTTGTTTTCCCAATACTCTTTGTTTTTCACAACACACCAAATATGACTTACCCTACACTGTAGATGACAGGCAATTATAACCCTTCACGATATTCTATTTTATGGGCTCCTGTTACATGTATAATATCAGTTTTGTTATTGCGACGCAAAAGAAGACATACTTAAATTATACATTTGATTATCAATTTAAATATCATTATCGAGGAATCGTTGAGGCTTAGGCTTGCATTTTAACTTAACATTTAAAATATTTTTAAATCAGTACCTACCTTAACTTAGTGTTTACTAATTAAAATCATTGTTATTATGATAAAATCCATACCTGATGCAGTAAACATTGACAGGTGAGGTGATCGGGCCACGGCGAGAGTCAAGTTTGTAGATCTGGTGAAGGAGGGCCGTGTGGGTTGCGTGGCCTCACACGTGACACTTAATGCAGCCCTGACAGTTGTTACTCGGAATCGGAGAGGCCTCCAACTTGAACGCAGCCCGTAGTCATCTGCTTTAGATACTTCCGTATGCTCGTTTGTCATCCATTGTTCCACCTAAAAAAAGATTTATCCCAACAATCTGAACTGTATCTTTCGAAGAGAGCTTTTAAAAACTACTTACTTTTTCCGGCCGTCCATCTATGTACCACATAATATTAGCTGGTGGCATGGCCGGACCCGTTGAACAGTTGAGTAGAACATCTTCTCCCACTTGCACGCTACCTGGTAGTGCTGCAATCACTGGGTCTTCTTTTAACGTCACTAAAAATATTTCATATTATTAATACTAATCACCCTTAGGAGAGCCATGTTGAACCATATGCTGACGCACTAATAGTCTCCGGCTCTTTTGAAGTGATACCACGGGCTCATAGAATACTCAGAGTGAGAATATCGGAGGCCCTCAAAAGGGCTGCGTAAGTGGCGTAAATAGCCGGCAACACAACCAATGCGCGGACTGTGTCTCTAACCATATTAGTAGACCCGCCTGCTCCGTTGTCCGCTATACTATAAAAAAATAGTAATAATTATAACTAAGTTTTAAGGTAAACAAGTAAGGTAAGGCGAACAACGGAGCAGGTGTGTATCCTATATGGTAAGAGAACACCGCCGCCCATGGACAGCCGCTACATTTTCCTCGCATTGGTTTTGCTGCCGGTTTTTAACGCCACTTAAGCGGCATTTTTCAGGGCTTCACTTATCGAAACACAATATAACTAAAGTCAACTAAACACAGCTTCAATGACGACTACCCATTCACGTTGAGTATTCTGTGTTCTCAAGTGAAAATTTTATTTATATAATAGCCACAATATGAATAAACTGCTAAAATACGTATTTCTTTGAAAACCCACCTGCCACTGTTAAATATTTCGTTTGATTTACAACTTCAAACCTAGGACCTTCAGTGGAAACTTCACAAGTGAATGAAATCCTGGTATTGAATCGTTTTGGTAGTACCACACTGATTGAACACTTATTCTCGTCACATGTACCTCTCGTAACGCCGTCGGGTGTTGTGTTGAAGGATCTTGTGATCGGCTAAAATAACATTTATCGGTTGCCTTATCATTATGATAAACAATATACTATTATGTATATTTATATGAAAACTAAACAAAGACAGATTCTATTAACACTAAAATCAATATTTGTATGAACAAAGGCGGAGGAAGGAATAACTGTCATTTGACAATGGTTCGTTTTAGTTATGATCTGAATTTTCATTTTAATTGCCGTTCTACAATAGTTCACATTCTAGTCGTAAAATTAAAAAGATGAAAAATTTATAAATTAATAAACACGTTTAGATTACAGATAACAAAATATTTAGTAATAGGTACCTATAAAACCTTTTTATAAATTTTAATGTTACGTTTTATAGAATTACATTATAAGTCAACGCTAACAATTGGCTTATTTTTTAAAATTATGTTATAACTTAAAATACATTTTAAGATTTTGAACTTTGTTTATTATAATAAAACTTAAAATATCAATAAATTTCTAAAGGATTCTATCACTGATGCCTTTTATTTACATATGAATATCAGTACCATTAATTTTTTTATATTTTGGGTTTAAGGACTGAACCCGAGTAACATAGATCCTAATTTGGGTAGGTGGTATTGACGTTCTTAGTAGAACTACATAAGTATAATATTTCGTCCATTGAACAATATTTACCTAGCACTACCCTCAACAAGTGATATTCAAGAGTTTCTTAACTACACTAACATCACTTAGAATTTTCCAACTTATAACTTCAACTTAAAAGTTTGTATCATAAAACTTAAATAAACCGAGATTTTCTGTTGAAAATGATTGAAATTTATGGCTTACATGAATTTTATTAGAAATATTGATTTTATTTATTAGATTTGTATTTAGAGCGGGTATGTGGTGTATGTTACGTCATATTTGATACTAAAAAATACCAAGCCATGATAACTTATTAAAAAGGTTTTAAACAAACAGAACACATACATCTTTATTTAATTATATTTTGTATTTATCGTGAATAAATAGATTATAAATATTAAATGTTTTTTGGCATTTATGCAGTTTATATGACAAAGTACTTATGTCACATTTTTTATGTATTAAAATATTCATATGACATATTGCATATGTACTTATTAATTCTATTATTTTTGTGTGATAGATGACATTCCTATATCTACATAAAATCTTGTATTATAATGAAAGTATTAAAATTTTATTTTTATAATTTTATAAATTATCAGTTTATGTCTGCTTAAATGGATTCTGCATACCTTTTGATCAGGCGTGTACCGAAAGATCTCATTGTTATCTCGGTACCACTTCACAGACTGTAGGGCTGGGTCGCCACGCTCTTTGACATAGTGACACGCGAGGTACGCATCCCTCCGGGGGTCGCCATACTGCGGCACTTCCAAGTATGTTATGTTGTGAGCAGTGGCTATCACTGTAAAAGAAAATTCTTGTTAGACTCTTTATAAATAGGCTCTGTATGCAAATTTACATAATTATCTATATAAAAAATAGTTCTTTTGAAAATGCTATAAGTCTTCTATAGCATTTTATATTTCATTTAGTAAATTAACATGTAAATTCAACATGAAAGAATAAACAAAATTTACAATTTATTACTATGTTTAACCAAAATAAATGTTACAAAGATATGTTGGTCAATTTTTTTAAAAACTACTAATAAATGACTAATGCAATGAAGTAAACAGAGTATTTCTATTGGTATATTGGATATGGGAGTGATTAATATGTTTAGTAGACAATATAAACTTTTTTGCCAAGAATACTACTTGTTCCTACTACTACTACTAGTACCTCTGAATACTCAACGTAACATTGTAGTTGTACTTGAAACGGTGCTTCTACTGTGTTTCGCTGAGCGAGAGGGGATATCGGAGGCCCTCAAAAACTCCACTTAAGAAGCGTAAAAAGCCGGCAATACAACCAATGCGCGGACTGTGGCGTGACTCCTTATTGAAGACCCCTTTTACTTTTTTATAACCTATCTATTAAGATTTTCCTAATATAAAACTGAAATATTAAGTTAAACGTCAAATAAAAAAAGTTACCTACTACTTCTCAAGATTAAGTTTTTGTTACTTAGATTTTGCTAATACGCAAACGTGCAAAGATGTACCTTGAACTGGCTGATTTTAATAAAGTTTCCAACAAAAAGCGTTTTATCGGAAGTCAGTCTGTTACTGTCAGATTTTCCAATTCACAATTCCGACGCTCTCTGTCGGAGGCAGTCTCGTTAGCGCTTATCAAATCAATGGCCACAGAATAATGCAAATAGAAGATATTGCCTAAACGTCGCTTTATTTTAATTAATTATTGAATTGAACATTTAATTGTACGGTACAAATACATTCCTGGTAGATAAATGAGATAATTTAAATAAATTGAGCACTAAAGTTAAAGTAGAAGATGATTATTTTACATTGGACTATATATTTATAAACATTATAGCCATTTATGAACATTGTATAAACTAAAATTACAAACTGTAAGCATGTAAACAACATAGAAATTGCTTTATATATCATCAAAAATGGTTTTAAAAATCACTTATTGGATTAGATTTAAATTATTCCATGCACGACTACCTTCGTTTCGACCTCTCTTCGCAGTATTGATCTCATCTCTGGCGTTGAAATGGTTTCGCGGAAGCTCGATCAAACGAAGCGTAATGTACACGATACTATAGTTGTATATGGAGGTAATATATTTTCGTAACTTATCTAAATAATTATAAAACTTGTGCTATTTTTAGTAATTTTAATAATTAAGAACGTATAGTTAAAGATTCAATTTTCGCTAATGTAAACAAATTGTGGATTATGATGAAAAGGCGATCTCACGAAGGTCGCGGGCAACCCCTGGATCCAGATCGCTCAAGATCGTAATAGGTGGGCGTCTTTGCGGGAGGCCTATGTCCAGTTGTGGCCTTGATAGGCTGATGATGATGAAGCACATTAACCCCATAGCGAAAACAGTCGAGTTGTTAATATTTGGATAGATAATAAAATCACTGTTATCAATATAAGTATATAACCATATTATTAAAGTTATTATAAATTAGAGGGTCACGTAATCAAATTTATCTGTACAGTTAGAGTAGACGGCCGAGTATTTATGATTTAGAGAATTTACATTTTTTAAAATCATTACATTTTCACTGCTATAAACATTAGTATATATATCTATATTGTATAATTCAATATAATTGAGGTAGTTACAAAAAATAGAAAACATACTGCAAGAATATTTAGAATTTATTCAGTTCCCTATAACATAAAACGAATGATGCTCCAGTAAATATTCAAAAACTTCGACGCCTACCAAGTCTTAGGACTGGTGTTGTGTAAGCGTGAACGACAAACAATCAATCCATCTTGACAGATCTGCCATCCGCCAATGACGCTTACTTTTGATTCCAATCGAAGGGTTCCAAATGGGTTTTACACGCAAAAATGAAATTATATTCAGAATACGTTATAATGAATAAATATATTAGTTTGACAGATCCATGATATAAAAAGATAACATGAGATAAGTCTTTATATTAATATTATAAAAAGGTAATAAAGTATTACAAAGTTTGTGTGATGTTGTTAGGGGTAATCTCTGGATCTACTGAACCGATCTTGACAATTATTTTACCAATAAAAAGCTACATTACTTTTGTGTAGCAAATGCTATAATTAACTCGAAAAATAAAACGCTTTTCGTGGTAGACGGATTTGCAAAGCAAGTAGAAGAAAAACGGTCCAACGATGATTAATAGGAACGCTACCTTAACGATGAGAAACATATTGGTAGTAACCAATGTTATGTTTTATTAATTTTTTTATATATATAATGTATTTATTTATTCAAATTAATGTTCCTCTTCAATAATTAAAAATGAGAAAATCGAATAAATATTAAGAATAATTCAACGGTAATAGGTTCGCGCTAAAAGTTTTTTTTTTAGTATTATCTAGGAAAAACGTTCTATTATTTTATAATGTACCTATTACTTTGATATTATTTAAACTTATATTATTATAATATCTATATAAAATAATATATAACTTATAATATATGTAATAAATATAATATGAATGTGTATATTTTTATTTTTTTTATTATTATAATGAAGAATTTGGTTGTGTCGCCGGATTTTGATAACGCTTATATTAAATTATAAATTGTATTCCAACCGGGTTTCGAACCCAATACCCCTTACCTCACTTTGTACCTATCTTTGTATTTAACACATGTTTATAATAGCTTTAAAAACCAATTAGATTAATGCATTTTAATAATATTGATTGCCACCTGACGTAAATTTAGTTTGCCTACCATGAGCAATAAATTTGAATTGCTTTATTTTCATTTTGTAAAAAAAACTCGTTTTCTTGAATGGTATGTTTTATACTAAAATGAAAAACGTTTGGTACGGTAAGTTTGAACGAATTTCTCAATTTTGATCGAAAGTTTAGTAAAATATCCCCAATGTTTTATGTTACTACGAAACTATGAATGAAATTTAAATACGACAATGAACAAAATGGACAAAGTTTGATGCCTATTGTTTTTATTGTTTGCTGAAAATATTTTGAATAATTTGTTATTTTAAACTTCAATAAGGGAAATATCGACGGCATATCGAGTTAACGTACTCGTGCTTGTTAGATGAGTGAATCGATGTTTCATTTACTATATATACAAATTGAAAAGGTGTTAGAGATGCTCATGTGCGCTTGACCGCTTGCATTGAGTGACAAGCAGTGGCCTGTCAAACAGACCAGTCATATGTTGGAGGAGAGTGGCGTCCGTCATTATCAGGTCAAGATTACATTTTCACAGTGGGTCGTGATAAGAAACCTCGCTGAACGACTGTTTCTGCTTGGCGCTTGCCGTTCTCATTGCGCGAACATCTTCTCCATCGAACGTCACCAAAAATGCTGACGTTACAGGTGTGCGTGTCGCATCATTACTAATCGTGCTGAGAATATGATATATATATATCACTTCACTTACAGGTTACATATTGCCCAATTATTTATCTAATTTTATGTTTAGTCCATATGAAGATGAGTAATACTATAGTTAAGTCAAATAATATTGTCATTTAAAAAAAATGTGTAGAAAGCCATAAAAGAATTACGTTTAGTTATACAATCGCACTAGATTATAGTAGAACGGCTTTAAGGCACTATATTTGATAATAAAAAGACAACTACAGACCATAGGTTGTACACAGTCGTGAACAGTTATGTACAAAAATAACTTCTCCCTCAAAACTTTTAAAATATATTTATACAAACCTCACATGAACTCACTTCGCTAAGTGAACATTTATTAAAACTACATCCTTAGGGAAAATATCTTAATAGAGGAAAATCTAAGTAGGCAGGTACTCCAAGCTTAACTTAGATAAGCCTTAATGAAGGAAGGTTTTACTGGTATAGCTGAGTAAAATGGTAGTCTTTATGTAAGATTCTACTCATGAATCCGTATGCATTTTAATGCTGTTTTTAAAAAAAACAGGGAGGGAAACGATCAGGAGGCTCGCCTAAGATAAGCAGTCACCGCCCATGGACAGCTCCTGGGCCTCATTGTCAGTCTTTTAGGGACAATCTTTTTACGAAGGTCCCCAATTGGTTTTGAAATACCTCTGCAGGCAGCTGATTCCTCATAGTTGTGCGCGCCACAACGTGCATCCAAAATGCTTAGTTATGGAAGGACAAACATCGAGGTGATAGAATGAAAGTTTGTATTCTACCTTGATGTTCGACAGTAAAATTCAGCTGTAGTTGTTCAGAATTATTATATTTACATATGATAATTCAGAGGTAATGCTCTCGTTATTTTATAATAATAATATCTTTGTTTACTACAATTTACAAATATTATGAAATAAAGCTGATCATCCTATCACACTCAGTATCCAATTTCATCAAAGCAGTTCACAAAACGTAAATATTGACCCAGAGAGTACAACATATCTCAGAAGTCAGCCAATAAATCATAGCTGCATGTTTCCTGAAGGTTTTGCCGCAAGTAAATTCACATTCCGTAACCAAGTACAAAAACCACAACTATTAAATTAGTTTCAGCAAAGTTTTTAATCAGTACCGAGCGCACAAAATGGCAACTCTACTCATTAATATGCAGTTGCCACACATTACATTATATCATATAGTGTTACTTTAAATATGGTAGGTGGTTGTATGTGTTTAGTTTTATAATGATATGTATTGCTTTGAAATTCACACCAATCTCAAAGTAGAATTTGAAGGTATGTAGTATTCAATCAATAAATGTCATAATGTGTATCGAAAATCTGACCCAACATAAATAAAGTAGGAGTAAATATAAGTAAACACACAAATTGCATTATCTTAATAATGAGATTGTTTAAATTAATATTAATAATTGAATTATATCCAATTATTGTTAATTAAGAATGGATCCGTATAATTTAACAAGTGATTAAACTGTCATACTTGAATGACGTCCGCATAAAATATGTATAAACGCAATATTACAATCCTGACTGACAAAATATTAATGCATATTTTGTCCGCAATTAAAACCAATCATATGAACTGAATATTAACCGCGTAATTAATTAAAACAAAATTTATAAAATTAAGTTAATTATAAGCTTATAACGTATAAGGTCTTTAACCTTTTGGCGTAGTCGTTTTCATCTAAAATCCTAATATCTATCTAATTTTTTTCTATCTACATACATCACATCTATCTACATTTTACATATGTGTACTTCATAAAAATAAATTTGAAAATGGTAGTGATAATGTTGAGATTATATTGAGAGTAGACTATATTTTTTTAATCAGTGGAAAACGAATAGGAGGCTCACCTAGTATAAGCCATCTGGCCATGGATGGCAACGCACCCCCAGCCCTTGCGCGCCTGCGGGTGCGTTGCTGACCTTTTAAGAACTGAAATGTTTATTATAAAGTCCTCAAATCTAATTGGTTTGTAAATACCTCTCCAGACAATTGATTCCACAAAATGGTCGGGCGTGGCACAAAATGCATTGAAAAATGCACAATTGTGTACCGACAAACGACGAGGTGATACGTTGAAACTTATATATACGAACTGTATTATCTGTGTTAAAAAAAATATTTAAATATTAACCAACCTATGAGAATCGATTGCTTAATATTATTTGAAATTACAGAAGCAGGTCATTTATTAACAGAATTCTATAAAACTCGACTGAAAGAACCATCCCGCTCGCAGAGGCTCTATTGAGACGGCAGCTCAAAAGAAAGCAAAGTAGTTAAAAACGATTCATTTGAAACAGTTCAGCTCAAATTTTTCATTCACAATGGCCTTTTGATTCGTTTACATTTAATTAATGATTTGCGCTGAATAAGCAGATTAGGCGGCGGCACTGAATGTAGGTAATCTATCGCTGGAATGTAGGTTACATAAGTTAGGTTAAAAGGTTAATAAAGTATTTTCACAGTTAAATTTGTGTTTTTACATGAAGATCCAATAAGTAATGTTCTTATTAATGTTGTGTAGTAATAATTTACTGTACAGATTTACTTATTTGAAAGATGACAAAATACTCAGTGTGAAATGGTAGTTGTAATTGAAACGATTCTTTTGTGTTCCGCTGAGTGAGTGAGGATATTGGAGAGCCTTAAAATATTGATTAAAAGGCGTAAAAATCCGGCAAAACAACCAATGCGCGGATTATGCCGCGGTTGTGCATGGGCGATGGTGTTGTCTTATCATATAGGAGACCCACCTGCTCTGTTGTCAACTTAGATATGTGTCATTTAAGATGACTTAACCAAAACATGAGTATTTTTATGCGATAGTGGACAAGAGAGCAACAGCCTCTTCTCTATGGTAAAATATCACCGCTCATGGACAACCGCGATCAATCCGCGCTTTGGTTGTGTGGTCGGCTTTTTATATCGCTTTAATGGTAAATTTCAAGGGCCTCCGATATCCTCACTCACTAGTGAAACAGTATAAGTGCTTCACGCTTTTCCATGAGCCATGGTATGACTTCGAGTCATCTCAATCAATCAGCATATTTTTCAGCATTTTCAGGATACAATAAGAATATAATACATCATTTTAATTAATGTCTCTTTAATAAAGTCTATTAAATATCAATTCCATATTCCATAACTTTATGTAAATTTATATGGACTATACATATCTATCGTTAAAACTTTTGAAAAGTCCATTCGAACAACGAACATAAACTCATTCGAATGATAAAACAAAACAATGGCGCCGCTACAGAATTTAATTGGCTATTTAGTTGACAATGTAACTAGTTTTAGTATTCACACTCCTGTAACTACATTCGGAAGTTTAAAACGAGTGATTTCCATTGTTAATTATATGTTTCATGAAGTAGTACAAATATTTATACATATTAAAACGCAGCGTCAATATATGACGGTGCAGATTTTTGGACTGTCAAATAGTAAATATATAACCTTATATGAGTATTACTTATCTATAAGTATTAAATTATGATGAAATCATAGGGGTATAGGAGATGAAGAATCGCAGACAGAGACAGGCTTGATAAAAAAAGTCTGCTAAGGATCATAATATTTTGAAATGGAACGATGAAGTCAGCACCATATACTATCTCCAGTCCGGAAAAAAATTATAATTTATTTGGTCTTTAGAAGAGCTTAACAGTAGCTGATCGAATTTCTAAACACTGTTAAATAAGTGGGAGAGCCATGCTGACGCATTTGACGCACTAATTGTCCCGGATCGTCCGAAGTGATAGCACGGTCCAACAGAACACCAGCACATAACTATGTAACTTATACCTTATCACGCTGATAAAGCGAGAATGTCTGAATATTTTAAATAATACTATTCAAGACGTATAAAAGGCCGGCAACACAACCAAAGCGCAGATCCCTTTTCTTCTGGCTATACTTGGCCCAAGCTAATAGGGAGGTGTTATACTGTATGTTTTTAATAAAAAATATTATATAAATAATATTTATAAATTAATAAATAATATGTAAGATAATAGAGCAAGAATGTCCTCTAAAGATATTTAGTTGTGTTGCAGTCTTTTTACGTAA
>DWCF01005290.1:0-14545 GCA_018230265.1 Delias oraia
CAAACATAAATGAACCAACCATGTAAATTTAGCGATTAAAAAATTAAACTATGCTTTCTTGTTGGTTCTTCTCGAAGAGATATATCTTTCAAACCAATGGTAGCTTTACTATTGTAAATTGCCTTGCAAAACCCCTTATGGAGCCTATTTGAATAAATACTTTTTGAGCTTGAGTTTTAGTTGAACGAATGACGTCGACGGTTACACTTGACAGTTATTTCATATATGTTTTATATTGTATCTTGACAGCTAAAAAATGCAATATATAGTAGCTTTGAATGATATAACTTTAGTTTCCTAGGTTTGAGTAATTTTAATTTATGGGTTTTTCAATTTACCAACTCTACGGCTGATCTAAAAATGGTCTCATATTATTTACAATTTTATTTCATAAGACCTACGATCTTCATCTTTCATTTAAGCACCTTTCGGTAACAGCTTTGTCTTTCTTGTGTAAAAGCGTAATCTTGTTAGTTGCATGTACCAAATAATTTTGAAAGACATTTTTAATTTCGAAATGAGAGAAGCGAAGGCGCGTTTGCGAATATTTTACTCATTTTTTGTATTCTTCTTAGTAGCCAACGGTTACTGTAGTAACAAAGAGCTAAAATTTTGAATAAAATAACTAAAATCTACATCTGAAATGCTTACTAATGTTCTAACGAGGGAAGACATTTTTTAAAAGTATTTATTTACAGAAATATTCTAGGTAGAAGAAAAGAATTAACTATTACTAACATAGAACGGGTTTTCGCTGTAACATTAAAACACAAGACATTATTAACATAAAAAAAGAATCGATTATTAGCACTAAACAATATATAATACACATTAGTAGAGAAATTTGCCGATTAGTTTTTTCTAGGAAAAAAAGGTTTCTAAGAAGGTTCTACAGCAACTCATAGAAATTCGTATTAACAGGTTAGTGTTTCTACGCATGGCTACTTAAAAATCAAAGAGGAAACTTGATTACCTATGTCGGATAGCATCTTCGTGCACCCGAACGCGCCGCGTCGATTTCATTCTCACCTGAACATTTCATGCCAATAAGTAAATGATCACGATCAGCTGTGGGGTGGGTCGGAAGTTAACACTGCTGGAGAGAGCACTTTCAGCTTTAATGTCGCGCTTACAGCTATGAGGCAAACTTTAAACGTTGCGTGTGTTTCGCTAATTAATTTAGCGTTATAATTCGTGGAGTTAAAAGTTGGACGGTGTACTGAGTTAGACTTGTTGTGCATCTTGTATGTTAATGTATACGTGGGGACAGGAGCCGCATCGCATCAGCGATCGCGCGCCCGGTGTAAATACGGCGCTGTCATCGAATGTAAATTGATTGCGAAAATTTGTTGAACCCAACACGACTTTGCTTAATGGTAAACTATCGATCCATATCGCCGGAGGGCATGCGGAGCGACATTTACTCACAGTAGCACAGTCCCTACCAGCAACTGCTAAAGTGACCGCTTACCTATAACAAAGGCGGCTCACACGGTGCTTAGACAGAGCCATGCGACAGGTTTCATTCAACTGTTTGAGCGGAACGCGTGGCGCTGATAAACAACGAGAAAAATCTTCACATACATACCTTAAATTTCACAGCCAATCTAAACAACTGAAAACTGACATCCATAGATATTTACATTCCGCTAGGCGGAGGCTAAGGGACAGTGAGCGGGCTATAGGCGGCCGCGGTCGTGAGAACGCGCGCGGCGCGTGGCGAGCGGCCCCGGGCCGCCGGCATAATACCCGCCGTGCGGCGCCGCTTGCTCCGTGCGCGCCCTTCGCGCGCCGACTCAGCGCCGACTGCCGACCACCGGCGGGCGGCGGCCTCCCAGCGCGCTCAGGGTGCCCAGCGGCGCTCCTCCCCGCTCCAACTCGATTTCGCTCTCCGTACTACGGCTTATCCGCTACGTGACGGATACTATTTTAATTGTTTGTGAAGCAGATGAA
Organism: Delias oraia; assembly: GCA_018230265.1. Taxonomy (NCBI): domain Eukaryota; kingdom Metazoa; phylum Arthropoda; class Insecta; order Lepidoptera; family Pieridae; genus Delias; species Delias oraia. Next base: position 1,954 of record DWCF01005290.1, read on the forward strand.
TGATGAGCTTATCGAATGACTGGACAGTATCATACGGGTTTGTTTCTTGCATATTACATTTTCTATTTTACACTCAAATGTGTAATGACTCTGCTATAGTTGTTGCTAAATCTCTCTAAACCTTATATTTTTCTATAATTTTCAAGGACAAAATAAAAGTAGTTTTATTTTGTTTTAAATTAACGTAAAATGTGACAAAGACTTGTTCTATGGCAACACTCGAGTAGAAGTAGTAGTGACGCCACAACAGGCCCGCACCGCGAAGCCGCGCCCGCCCAAACGCCACCGCCCAAGCATTGATACTGATGTTAATTATAATATATTTCAAATAATGACACTGAGTCTAAAATTAATACAGTTTTGTTGAAAAAATAAAACCAGCATTTATGAACCAGCAACAGGCGTACAAAGAAATTAATTTTTGAACGTTTATCAATAATGTCCTTAAATGCTTTTCCATTCGTCAAAGTTGTAAGCGAGAACGGTTTTTAATCGAGTATCCTGGCGGCAGCCACGTGTGACGTGTCCGTGCGGCTTCGTACACTTGTATATTCCGCCCTCGCCCGCCTCGCTTTGCTGTTTGTAATTGCTAACCATCCGCGATTCAGGTCATCTTCCGCGTGTAAATTTCTTCCGTAACGAAAAATTCACTAATTTGAATATTCAATATGATCCAGCTGTGTCAATTTGCCATAAAACTGATGAATGAATGATGAATTATTATAACTCTGAAGTAAATAGTATCTTTTATAATTTTTGTATAAATTAACATAATAACCAATCAATGACAGATAATATTTTGTGTAGTGCAACACAGATAACTTAGCATTAATTTGACATATGTCAAATTTATTTATAATTATACAATGGATTATAAAAAGCTTTTAACTGCCGCGTACTTTAGTGGCATCTAAGCTAAAAAGGAATGGACTAATTTCGACACGTTTTCACATGGAAAGCTTCTATTCGATCAATCTAATTTTAATTCATATTTCAGTAATTCGTCATGTCGGATTTTTTCTTCAATATCACTTGTATTTTAATTTTTTTAAGTATTCTCCTTATTTTAATACTATTTAATATAAACATACAAAAACACAATTTTCCCTTTGTGAAAATGTCAGCAACTTATGGTATTTAATTATAAATGACTAATTAGGGCCTTTGGCAAGATTGTTGTAATATAATGGAATTTTCTGTTTAGGGAAAAATTCTTTAAAAAAGAACCTTAACAAGGAATCTTTTCCTGCTTATTGAATTGAGTAAGAGTGTAGGGTAATAAATCTCTTTGTGGTTCTTTAATGCGAGATAAATTTAAAATTGGTAATTTTTTTACGATAAATAGCTATTAAGGTTGATCATAGAGTTTTACGACATGATAGGCAAAATTTTAAAAACCAATTAAAATGTAATCTCTAACGTATCCATAGAGTAAATAAATATAATTATTAGATTGTTTGAGGTCAAACATGATAGCTATTCTTTATTGCACAACAAATTAATAAAAGATATGTCGACGTTATCCCCTAAATTGCTTGGATACTCAAGGATAAATCCACTTGCTAATAAATTGTAATAGTAATATAATAGCTCACGAATGAAATATAATGCAAAAACTTATTAAAAACTTGTTCGAATAAAGTATATTTTTTAATTGTTTTACCAATTGCAAAACAACGATTCGTCCCGACTAAACGAATCCGTGACCCGTTCAATGCAATGTGTCACAATATTATTCCGTAATCGAAGCACAGAAAGCTATTATGCGGTCGTTAAAAACTAGACGCAAGGAATTCCTTGCCACCGCATTGCATGATCAAACACCCCACACACCACCACGATTTACCCGCCAAAGGGAGACTAACAAAGACGTATTTCTTTAACGTCATTATAATTTATATTAATTATTGCGCTCGACTTACTTTTTATTACCACATTACATAACGCTAATGTGAACGATGCCAGTTACTTGTTATCGTATAAAAATAGTGTTTGAATACGTTTTCTTTTTAATTCAACATAATTTAGCCTATCCTTCGACAAGAAAGTTTTTAGTAGGGCGTATCACTTAGTCTATGATAATGTAGCTCAAAAACAAATGTATAGATAATACATTTTATAAAAGCTCTTATCTGTAATGCACTATATTTTTGCATCACCAATATCTTTAAATAATCACTATTTAAATATATGAAAAGTTTTCTGTATATATAATTTATATGTGTAATAGTGTTTAGTTTTAAAATGTTTATTATTATGGATGAAGGCGGACGTTGAGCGAATATTGTCTACTAAAACCCTACTTCCACGAAGAATTCCAAGCACTATAACTTAATTAGTATACACATATACCTAATTAGACAACCAAAATGCAACTCAAGCAAATTCTAGTGATGACTTTGAAGTTTATATCACTTAATTAATATTTAGTATTAAAAATACATAAACGAATATTGAAAAACGGGTTGATACCCCGATTCGCATTGAGAGCAATCGATATTGGTTATTGAAACCGGTTCGTAGTGTCAGCCTATTAGTACAGGCCGGATAGATAACAGGGCACGAGCGCACGAGACTCTTATGAGTGCCGTAAACGCCATAGCTCATTAGATGTAGTGCTGTGAGAAGAATCGCTGTATATAGCGTATGTGCATAGGAAATTTGTCCTTTGCTTGACATTTGGTCAAGGCCATACATTCAAATTTCAAATATTAGAATTTATATTATAATGAAAAAGCTTTACAATTGGTCAATTTTTCAAAGATTTTCAAGAATTTTTTTAAGATTTACACTTCTCACTAGAGTGCCTGCAGAGATATTTACAAACCAATATTCGACTTGGGAATCTTCAAAAAAAGAGCGCACCTATTCCTAAAAAGCTGGCAACGAACTCGCAGCTCTGCATGGGTTTAGAGGTTTCTATGGGCGAAAGACCACTTATACTAGGTAAGCCTCCTGTTTGTTTGCACACCACTATCATAAAAAAAAATATTTTAGTTTTTGTGAATTTTTAGTTTCATATAGATACGTCCAATGAGATGCATGTATGGTTATTATTAATATTTTATGAATAATTACTATTTTTGGTACGCTGCAATAATTAAATTGATATTTAAAAAATATTAAGTAATAAAGTTCCGGTACATATTCTTATTAACAGATCGAAGTGCACAGAAAATGGTTGCATAGAAAATGGAATAAATGGAAGATAGGTTATTTACAATATGCTATATTTTGACCTATATTTTTTAATATACTATTCACACTCCGATTACTACTATAAATATTTGAATAGCGCGCCATCTTGAGAGGACATTGTTTTACCCGTCCACTTTCCTGTTCTTCAAGTGAATGCCTTTCCATGTAATAATGGATTTTGGATTTTGCCAAAACTTATAATATATTTGTGAGAATTACGTATACAATATTAACTTGCTTAATGTTAGTGTTAGTGTTAGAAAAATAAAATACACTACAATGAAATCTAAAGCCTTCGATGAGTCATCGATCATGCATGTAACATGACGTTGACTAAACCTTATCATGAAAGTGTCATCAAACATGTAATGTTGACGGATGACGACTTTCGTCAAAATCCAATAAGATTCATACTTTAATTGATGTGATTTAAATTTTAATATTTCAATATTTATTTAACTTTTTTCATGTTTCGTAACTGGAACATATGTTGTACATAATATGAAAAGTGAAACATAATATTAGGCTCATGACGCTGCTATAATAATATCTTAAACAGTTTAAGTTTATTAGTAAGTTATCATTATGGACCAAAATAATCGACGAATAACAGATTTAGAAGTCGCAAGTTTTGATAGTGGTGAAGCTGGTTATGATAGAGCGCGAATGAGAAGGCAATCAGGTGGCTTCGTCGATTTGGGTAATGAATCACAATATGGAACCGGTGGTCACCAAGCTTCAGGAGCCAACGAGATATTTGCTGACGTTCAGGTACTTTAGTGACTAATATTTAAATTTCCATATTTAAATTAGGCAATTACTGAGTTATCTTTTTTTTTCAGGGAGATGTGCCGTGGTGGAAATCTAACTTCTTCATTTCCCAGCCTGTTCTGTTTGGTACATGGGATGGAGTATTTACATCATGCCTTATAAATATATTTGGTGTAATTGTATTTCTGAGATCTGGATGGATGGTTGGACAGGCTGGTTTAGTAAATGCTGTTTTAATAGTACTTTTTACAGGTGGGTATATGTATTAAATCTTATCTTTACTAATAAATTTCTATTAAATCTTATTTTATGTCAATTTCAGTATTTGTAGCATTGATCTCAGTCCTATCGGCTGTGGGAATTTGTGAAAGATGTAGGATTGAGAGTGGAGGAGTATACTTTTTACTGGCCCATACTCTGGGCTCTAGAATGGGTGGTGCACTAGGAATGGTTTATTGTTTTGGACAAGTGGGTATAATACTATTTATTCAGTTATATATAGTAGAGATAAGAATTTCCTCATGTTGAATGTGAATGATTTTAGGCTGTTGGATGTGCACTGAATGTATTTGGTTTTGGTGAATCTATGGCAAGTTTGGTCGGTACAGATAATACATGGGCAGCCAGAGGATTTGCTGTTTCAGCTGTCCTCTTATTGGGCACCATCAATGTTGCTGGTGTCAAATGGGTCATTAAACTTCAGTTTATCCTGCTTCTCATTATATTAGTAGCTGCACTAGATTTTTTTGTTGGCTCTTTCACAACCGTACCAGGTCAGTATTCTAATTGTAGTACTAATTTATAAACCTATAAAGTTTAATTCTCGATAATAATAATCATTAAATTTTTCTAAAGTTTAGAACAAAGAAAATAGATGACTAATCATGATTGGTAAAGCTTTTTTGACATCTATGTTATACCTGACTCTCCTAAACAAGATGGAAAGGATATTAGAAATTGACAAAAGTCAGTTGGTGCATAGCTATACCTTATCAACATAACCACAAGACCTATTAATCCATTAACCTGGTATTCCTTTTAGAATTAATAAATTGGGGTTGTTGTACTTGTACTTTCAGATCTGGAATTTAAAGGATGGCTTGGTGGTACTATAGGAAATAATACATGGTCAGACTATCAAGACGGTTACACTTGGTTCAAATGCTTTGGGGTATTTTTCCCTACTATAACTGGTATTTTAGCGGGTATAAATATGAGTGGTGATTTAAGGAATCCATCTATTAATATTCCTAGTGGTTCCCTAGCTGCTATCAGCACAGGGTAGGTTTAGTTCTGTGTTTATCAAACCTGTGTTGAACTGTGTCTACCTTTTTTGCTTTTATTTCTTGACAATAATATTCTTTAATAAGTATTTATTATTTGTAGTGATATCAATTTAGTTTGAAAATTCATATTTCAGGACATTTTTATATCTAATGTTTGTGATAACATTAGCGGCAACTGTTACAAGAGAAGCATTGCTATCAAACTTTTCCATAACCACTGACATGTCAGCTGTGAAGATCTTGTTACTTGCGGGGTTGTACGTCAGTTCTATGAGCTCATGCTTAGGAGCCATGTATGGCACACCAAGAGTGCTGCAGAGTATAAGTAACGAGAAAGTTGTGCCTGGCTTGGAGGTCTTAGGTCATGGGGTATGTTTTTCTATGTCTCGCACTATATTTTTTGAATACAAATGAGAGATTTAAGACAAGGTTATGTATTCTTAATTTTACCCGAGGGAAACCACGCTGAAGCATATGCTGACGCACTAATTGGCCCGGCTTGTCCGAAGTGATACCACGGCCTCACAGAATACTCAGTGTGAAACGGAATCTGTATTGTGTTTCGCAGAGTGAGTGAGGATATCGGATACCCTTAAAAATGACGCTGAAGTGGCGTAAAAAGTCGGCAACACAACCAATGTGCGGACTATGGAGTGGTTGTCCATGGGCGGCGGTATTCTTTCACCATATAGAAGACCCAACTGCTCCGTTGTCCGCTATACTATATAAAAGAAAAGAAAAATGTTTTTTATATTTTACGTTTTTTTTCACTACATTTTCATATTCCATTATCATTGTGTAAGAGCATTATTTTTATATGATTTGCAGCGAGGCCCGAATAGGGTGCCCATTTATTCAATGGTCGTGGTGGCCGTAGTGACAGTGACATTCATCATGATAGGCGATATCAATAAGCTAGCACCAATCGTCACCATGCCCTTCCTCATCACATATGCTAGCATCGATTACTCTTACTTTGCCCTCGCTCAGACATTTGATTTGCAGCACCGGCGGGAAATGAGGTACGTTTGGCTATTTTTTCATCAATTTATTTTCACCAGACAGACAAACCGTTTACAATTAAGGTTGCATATCAATATTATGCATGTATTTTTTCTAATATCAAATAAGTTTTAGCTACCAAGCGATGTTGCCTGATGCAAAATTAGGTAGGATTATCGCCCTTATCATCACTTGGTGATTTCGGATTCATAGTAAAAAGATTCGCCAATAGTCGATGTAACACTTAATACTAGTTCATCACTTCTAGAATTAATTATACAAAATAAAAAGAGCGACGAGACATTTTCGGAGTCGACAAATGTCCGCCACAACTGTCCACTTTGATTTGGTTTTCCCATTCTCCCAGAGGAATACGCTCGACCTTCTCACTACCCCGACTCTGCCTACGTGCGATAAAAATAAGTAACTTCACGGCGTCTGCTTGATTGCAATAATTATATGAGTTATTACAATGATTTAAAATACGTATAAAATTATGTCATACCAGCCATTATATTCTAGTTAATTGACTGAAAACTTTAAGCCTTTTTGTAACAGGTAAATATTGCTTCCTCATATAGATTTCAGGGCCACTCGCAGCGAGATACGCAGGTGTACGGCGCTACTGGCAGCGATTTGGACTTATTGTTCCCTGAACGAATCCGACATAAAACTGTTGGGGTAAGCTTTCTATATGTTGGGTCCTCATTATATAACAGTAAGTTTCAATCGTACAAAATCTGTTACTAAAATTTATATTTCATTAAATTATATAGTTGAACATATATTAGATCTTAATTTATTAAAAAAATATTAAAAAAACAGTATGAACTTTGTTTGCACGTTACATTTACCTCTTACATTAAAATAAAACATAATAATAATCTGTGGGAGAGCCATGTTAACGCATATGCTGACGCACTAGTTGGGTTGGCTCGTCCAAAGTGTTACTACGGACTCACAGAATACCTGTGTGAAACAGTATTTGTACTGTGTTGCACTGAGTGAGTGTGTATATCATAGGTCTTTGAAATCGCTGAAGCGGCGTAAAAAGCCGACAACAACCAAAGCGCGGACTGTAGTGCGGTTGTCCATGGGCGTCGGTGATATCTTACCTTAGTGATCCTATTGATCACTTTACCAAAAATTGGATTAAAAAAATACCTCTTAATAATTCACAGTATATGCAATAAATAATAATAATTTATTTAAGTCTAAGCTCTCTGATACTTAGATACTCTGGAGATGAAAGCTATTTCTTGAGCTTGCTGATACAAGAGTAGTTTTGAGTGATATAAATGTGACTGTAATGCCGTTCCAGGACTTCACGCCCTCGCCGACGGACTCGGCCATGATGAACGGCAGAATGTCCAACGAGATCCGGCCTCCGGTGAACGTGCACTCCAAAAATAAAAACTGGTATTCCCATCTCTGCAACAGATGGCTATCCCTTGTCGGTGTAAGTTTTCAGATTTTGCTATTTAACACTTGATTTTAATTAAATTCAATTTATCTGCCAAAACTTTGACTTGAAAACGACTTACGGAGTCTCGTTGTTGAAATTCGAGTTGCAGAGAATAAATACGCTTATTAACGCCTCATAGGGAAATAACATTTTTTCCACTTATTGAGCATTTCGACTAAACGAGGTTTGAGTCGTCGAGATACCACTGTATAAGTAAAGTGAGTAATAGTACCGGCGGCGCTGCAAGGACTAGGAGTGACTATGGTCGGCGAACTGCTTATCCTAGGTGAGCCTCCTGTTTATTTGCCACTGTTTCCATAAAAAAGACCAAGAGTCAGTGATCTGCCGTTCATCGACATCTACACTCACATGAATGCGTTGCCGGCCTTTTAACTAGAGTATTTTTTATTAGAGTATTTTTAGAGGAAATTTTTTTACGTTAGTAGGTTGAGTTGATCTTAATAGATTTACTTTTAAATCATGTTAATTAATGTCAAAAACTGTTGTTTTATTTGAATATTAACAGAAGTAGTTCTGTTATAATATACAGATAACCCTATAATAGAGATTTTCAGTAAAAATTGTAAAATAAATAAATGGTACTATATTTTCAGGTGGCCATAAAACTGCTGCTGATGCTGTTGGTACACTGGATGTACGCGATCGGCTGTCTGCTAATCTTGTGGCTGCTGTGGCTTTACATCGGCGCTGCCAATCCGGCCGTGAAGCCAGGTCGCGCCTCCGAGTTCAGATTCTTTCATTGGCTCAAGATATCCTTCTTGCAGGCGATTGGGTTAGGATACCTTCTATGACAATACCATTTTTTTAAATTGTATAGTGGATAACGGTGTAGGTGGGTAAGAGAACCTATGGTAAGAGAACACCGCCGGCCTTCGACAACCGCGCCACAGTCCGCTTACTGGTTGTGTTGTCGGCTTTTTACGCCACTTAACGGTTTTTTAAGGGTCTCCAATATCCTCACTCACTCAAAGAAACTTAGTAGAAGTACTATTTCAGATACAACTACCATTTCACGCGGAGTATTCTGTGAGCCAGTGGTATCATTTCGGACGAGCCGACCCAATTAGTGCAGATGCTTCACCACGGCTCTTCCACGAATGCGACAGTATTAAGACACTCGCCCAGCCACTGTTAAGCCCTTCCAGAGACCGAATAAATTAAATTATAATTCTTCCGGACCGGGATTCGAAACCGATAGCTCTCGCGTCATGGTAGATTTATAAACCATTTAGCTTCGAGGCTCTCAAAACAAATTTATGAAACCGAAAAGACTCAAATTTAACCGTTTTCGATTTTAAATCTCGATTGATGTGAATTGCAGAAAGCGCCCATTGGAGTATGAGCAGCTGGTGGTGACGCCGGTGCACGCGGATGTGTCGCTGGAGCAAGAGCGGCTGAACGACGACAACGAGGACTTCGCCTCCCGCAGGCGGTACCATCAGTCTACGGCCTTGCAGACGCATCTCGTCTCCGTGGATAGCTAATCATCTGCCTCCCATATTATACTATAGGGTGTTCCGTGGCAAATTTACTACATATAAAAGGAATAAAAAGAAGATGATAAAAAAAATTGATAAATCGCATATCAAATTAATTTCACACATGCGGGTTTTACGATTTTAAAGATGATGCCGTTTAATTACACAATATTTGGGTGAAACGGTACTTGTACTGTGTTGCGCTGAGTGAGTGAGGATATCGGAGGCCCTTATAATGCCGTTTAAATAGCGTAAAGAGCGGGAACACGCGTGGCGCGGTTGTCCATGGGCGGCGGTGTTCCCTTATCATATAGGAGACCCACCTGCTCCGTTGTCCGCTATACTATAAAAAAATGTTATCCGTCTCGACGTAAACATTTGTCTTCTGCAATGGTTCAGTTCTTGGCGTTCGGCTAGGGCCTGGCCGTTGCTTGTTTACGGTTGAACCCGTTGTTCGGAACTTCTGTTCCCACTTTCTTATTATCTACACTGGGTCTGTCCCTTATCGTCAAATATCATATCGTATCCAAATTTTTGCCAGGAGTAAATGTCGATGTCGCAGTACTTATACTCCTATACAGGAGTACAGGGAGTGTGACTAAATAATTTGCACAGCTGTACCGCGTCAAACGCCGCCCCCTCCCCGCTCCCTCAAACAACGGTTTTAAAAATATTTAAGTTTTAATTTCTAAGTCAGCCACGGGGCACTCTTAATACACTCACTGCCTCAGCTCAGCTTCAGCCGTGCCAGCATTGTCGTAGTGTGATGTCATAGCCTCGATGAAATTATAAGAATAATTGCGTTAATCTAAACGAGTCCTATTTATTATTATGTAAATATAAGTGAATTGCTTTTAGTTAGTCTAATTCAGTCGTCGGTAAAATTTTTACCCTAAGAGCGAAATTGAATATTGCAACAATTAAATAAAAATTGGGAGCCGAATGCGACTGTTTAGTAAACTTTCCTTTTTTTGAGAGAGCCATGCTATAGCATATGCTGACGCACAAATTGGGCCGGCTCGTCCGAAGTAATACCATGGGCTCACAGAGTGTGTTGCAAAGAGTGAGGTTTTCGGAGGCCCTTAAAAGTGCCGCTTAAGCGGTGTAAAAAGCCGGCAACACAACCAATGCGCGGGCTTTTCCGCGGTTGTTCATGGGCGGCGGTGTTCTCTTACGCGGTGATCTCTTTGCCGACCGCTTATCTCGTTAAAATGAATAGACTTGGCTGAATTTGATTTTGAAAAAATCAATAATTGTTCAGTTCTTAATGTAATAAATTAAGTGTCAGTTGAGCGTTATTTCTTTTAGCTAAATAAATGTATGAGCCTAGGTGTTTCAAATTACACAAGGACTAGGAGAATACAAAGATGAATAGAAAAATTAGGTTTTATAACATCACCCTAAGACCGATAGATATATTTTAACAGAAAAATTATGAAATTGGGATTAATATCTTATAATCATGTTGTAACCAAAGGTCCTGAGTTGTAATGTCGTGGAAATGAATAAAAATTTCTATTGTAAACCAGATGAAATGAAATACTTTTTAAGTTTAATTTCTATAATAGCAGCAATTTTCAATAAATATATAATATGAAGAGCCATGTCTAGAGTGGTTCTGTGATGTGTTAAGAATAAATCATGATTATTATACATTTTTTTTAAACATAGTAAGGCAATTTAAGTAAGAGCCGTTTTAATATTTTAAATTGATTTTATTCCAAAATGAACACGGTAATGATTTATAACTAACTGTTAGCTAATTGACAATTCGTTAAAAAAGATAACTGGACATAGTTAATTATTTAATACTGTATATATGGCTAATAATTACCGAATGACGTATTTTTAAATTAAATATAGGCTTATGCATCGGATTAATAAATATTATTTATTATTAGTAATATATAGATAATTGCGTTTAAATTATATAAGTCGTTTCTGTAATAAATGGCTAATTTTGCACAAGTTTACATAATTAATCAAATTAAAAATTGTTGTGTGCTTAATTATGGTATTTAATTATTGTATTACTTGTGATATTTTCATGATAATTTATAAAATTAAATGCTTGTCTCTGTGAATAAATTTACCCTTGCAATATGTTAGTACAGTGTAGACTCTATATAACGACACTGAAGGGAGTGTGCATTTTATAGCGTTATAAAGAGTTGTCGTTAAACGGAGAGAAGAAAAGGTGGATGGAAGACAAGCTAAATCAACTAAAGCCAATTGATTTCGACGCTTTGTTTTTTTTCGTTAAATCGAAGGACGTTACATGGAGTTTACACTATTTATATAATTTTAAGTAATATTTGTAACATACTCAATATATTTTCTTATCTTTTTATTATTTTTTTATTGGGAGTAACTATTAAAAATTAAGTCTAAACAAATAACAAATTTGTTCATCAAACCATTGTTGAAAAATCTTTCTGGAAAATTCCCTCACCAGAGTCGGCACTGCACACGTACGTATGTATTTTGTATGTACGTCGTATGGGCGTGTCCAGAGTTAAGAATTTTCTGATTCAGACTGAAATTCTGTTTTATTGATATCCTCTTAAGGATTGTCTTAATTTATTTTATACTTGTAGTAAAACGAAAGCAACGGATGTGGCAAGTCTATTATTTTATTTAGATGCCAAAAACCTTAAATTTATTACTAATTTATTAGATATATTACCAAAATCTTAAATTTAGAGAAAACTTATTTTGTTTAGGATGCAAAAACTGGGCTTGAAATGCCAGTTATCATTCTATTTCTAATTATTCTTTAATATATAAGTAGAAAATTAATTATTTAAATAGTACTATTTGCAATTCGTATGGAACGAGTTGTAAAATCAAATTTTCAAACGGCTAAATAAAAAAAAATGGCTAGTTGTGAAGCACCGGCTTAGAATTGCGCTTCCCCAAATCATCACGTGGGTGTCGTAAGAGGCGACTAAGGGACAAAACGGAGGGCGGGCCGCCGCGTCCTCCGAGTACCTCTGCCAAGTGAGGCGATTATGGCAACTACTCCCATAGTGAAAACCCCTATATATCAGGTCCCCAATCCTCGGCAGCTACGGTATTCCTGGTATTGGTGGCGTAAAAAGCCGGCACCACAACCAATGCGCGGACTGTGGTGTGGCTGTTCATGGGCGGCGGTGTTCTCTTACCTTATAGGAGACCCACCTGCTCCTTTGTCCGGTATAGAATAATAAAAAAGGCGTATACATAATAGTTTTTTTCAATATATTTTTTTGTTTAATTTTTACAAACAGTACAAAAGTTGTTGAAGTTACTTTTTATAAAAGTTGTCTTTAATAATTATCAAAGCTGGTTTTATTTATGGTATTATTTATGTAAGTGAGAGTGAAGACGGG
>DWCF01005291.1:0-14536 GCA_018230265.1 Delias oraia
TGAAACTAGAATTACAAAACTTAAAATTGTTGGTAAACTGAGGATAGTTGCTTTTGTATATTGCGTTGCCGGCTTTTTAGGTACGCTCTTTTTTTGAAGGGCCTCTAGTGGTGGTTAATAAAATACAACCTAATCATTAAATTTTACCAATTTGAAAACAAACATGCTAAATCGTAGACAGCACCCTTGTTGATAATATATTGTTGTAAAAAGCGCCATTTCTCAAATCCAGTTTATATTTGGTGAAGAAAGTTTAAAATTTGTACGGTATATTTTTATTATAATATACATAACATACCTGTAGTATCCTTCTGCATCATCCCAATTGTCAGTGAGGGAAGGATTTTCTTGTGCTGCTTTATTTTTAGTTTGCCCAGCTGAGGGAGTCTGAAAAATATCTTACTTTAAAACAGATATCTCATTTTCATACTTACAAGTAAAAGTACATAGCAACTTACATTCACATTATAAAAGTTGTCTTGTTCAGCAAACATATCACATTCACTCTTTTTTAACTTTTCCAACTTGAAAGAGTCTTTTTCATGAGAAGGATCGATAGATTCCCTTTCACATTTTACAGCAATTTTCTTATCCTCATTACATAAATTACTGTTTTGTTCTGCACTGAGTAGAGTTGTTGATACTTTTTCCTTCAGTTGATTTTCAATATTATTGTTTTTGCCAAGACGCTGAAAAATAATACCACTATTTGATGTATTAATTCAAATTAAAGATTCTCTACAAACTATAAATATACCTTTAAAAGTTGTTCTCGTTCTTTTCTCCTTTTTTCAATTATTTGTTTTTCTGTTTCCTCATCATCATCTGTATTGACAGTCATATCGAGTTCTTCATCACTTGAAGTTGCTATATTATGTACTTCATTCGGAGTTGCCTGCAAGTTTGATAACTTTGAAATATCTTTTAACTTTAAACTATTACTATTTACTTGTATTTACTATTACTATATTGCCTGTGACTTTTGCTCGATATGTTTCATTTGAATTTGGATTTTCAAGGATTCTTGTTATAAAGGAGTCTCATTAATTTTATCCTTGTTATGTCTGATAATTTTTTTACAAATGATAATGACACTTCAATAAGTGTTAGTCAATGTTGTGGCTGGCTTGACAGCTGTGCAACTTACTCTTCTTTTATTCACAGGTGATAAAGGATGTCTCGAACGTTGATTGGCATACGTTTGACGATCTCGAAAACGGTGTCGGTAATCATCATGACGTCGATCACGATGCGACCGTGACAGGGACCGCGAACGGTCGCGTTGTCGAGGTTTGTTTTTGAGATTGTGTGTTCTGACTCTATTTAGTCTGCTGGTTTTTAGATCTCTATCGTTTTTGAAATATGCCTCTTTTTCTTTCTCTCTTAAGCTACTTCGATCGTGCCTCTTATATGTATCACCCGATCTGGTTGACTTTTCCTTACTTTTATCATGTTTTCTCTCCAGTTTGGGCTCCCTATCTTTGCGGTTATAATCATGATCTCGAGTATCCGATAATTTTCTTCGTTTTGTACAGCTTCTTTCTATTTTTTCATCTTGTAATTTTTGTTTTATTCTTTCTGCTTGTACAGATTCGTCTTTGTTTGATTTATGCTTTTTACTATGTCCTTTTTCCAATACATCTTCTTTAACTTGTTTTTTAAGAGTAGTATCGTCGTCACTTTTATCAGAATTATAGGCCACCAACCTTGCTTGTAGTAACTCTTTTTGTTTCATTAAATCTTCCAAGTTCAGATCATCTTCTAACTGTGAAAGGTCTGGACTAATACAGTCATCTTGATAGCTTCCACTTTCAGAATGTGATATGATTTCAAGAATTTCTTTTTCAATAGTGTTAGAATTGTATGCTCTGACTTTGGGTCCTTGTGTTTTATCTAATTTAGATGGTACATTGCAGTCCTCTATATCAGACAAAGATATTTCACTTTCTGATTTTTTTACTTTATATTTTTCCTTTTTGGCCTTTTTTCTCCTGCAACACTTTTGATTGTCATATTCCTTTTTGTGTTTCTCTTTCTTTATTTTTTTCTTTTTTTTTATGTCTGGAGTTCCATTCTCTGGGGTAAGTGTGGTTTCTCGTCTCCTGAAACAAGTTACATAAAAATATACTTACTATGGCATTATTAAAATTATTCTCATATCCAGGTAGTCCATTTATAAAATACTTTACAATTCTGAAATCATTCATACCCAAGTTAGATTAGTGAAAATATAATATTTTCAATGAAGCTGACACACAAACAAACCTTTTATTAGGTTGTGTAGGTAATTTAATGTGAATATTAATGGTAAATCCCATAGGGATTGTCAAGTATTTCTAATGATAAAAATTGTTGTTACTCCATAACACTGATAAAATAATTTGTGTCATTTGAAATTTTGACTTTGACAGACATCAATAAAAATCTTCAAAATGTGTTTAATATCCTAACATTCCAGCATTACAGAAAAAGATATTAATATTTCCAATTAATTCATTACAAATTACTCTAAACCAAATTAATAGCATATATTGCCTTGGAACAATTGTAGCAATAGCAATAGTATTCATAATACATAAATATTTACATAAACTAAAATCCCTATTCCTAAACTTAATGACAAACTGTACAAAATAAGTTTATTTTAAGGGTGGTCCTCACAAATTTCAGGAAAAATAGTTTAATAAAAAAAACACTGCATTGATATTAATCTTATCATTTAGGAGCTAGGAGTTACAACACCACAGGAAATACATCAAAGATATACTTTGTTTTGTTCTCCTTAGGATTCATAAGTATAAATCAATGAATTTCTCAGTTGTTTGAGTGGCTATCTATAAAAGATATTATCTTTGTATTTAATTATAATTTTCTGAAGATTTTTAGGTTTTGTTACTTATTATTATGTTATTATTATGTTCAGCCACTCACTCTTTGCCCATTTTCTTCTTGACCTCCTGATGAGCCTTCTTGACCTACTGATCTTGTTAATTTATATGACAAAGCATTGAGAAGATATTCGATTTTGCCTGAAACATTGAGAAGATATTCATTAATATATACATAGTTTTATTTTGATTTCCAAAAACAAAGTATTGAGGTAATAAAGATTTAAAAATAAATGTTTAATTTAGAGAATGCACCATGTATTAACAAAAGTTTCATTATTCATATTTTGGCCATCGTAAAACGAATTATTTAGTAAGTACACAAAACGCGTAATGACAAAATATATGAAACACGTACATTTTATAAAAGCTCTATTCATAAGAAATGAATATAGACATGTGATGAATTAACTAAGACGCTATTTTTATTTAATTCCAGTGTATGGCATCTATCTATTAAAAGTATATAGTCAACATTTTCTAACATTAAACAAAATTTTGTGCTATCATCGTATTTATAGCTTTGCAACAACAATAATATAAAATAATAATTAACTTACAAAAATAATAACACAAATGATAATACAAGACTTAAGTCTAGAGCACAGACATTATTGACAATATAAAGCTGTGATACGATATACACTCCGACTTATTAGGTTATGAAGCTGTCAGGACCGTATGATCACACAGCGAGTAGTCATTCCAAAAAAAAAATTGCACTGCGACCACCGTACAGTGTAATGACAATTTAGTATATTGTGAAGCCATTACTTAAAGCTAGTTATACTGGTTATAACTTAAAGATCTACCAAAATCTGATAGCAATTTTTTTTTTAAAAATACCGATTTTCATCTGGCAACAAAATATCAGCTCTCTCAACTGTAATTTCAAGTAATTTAGTAGAAAATCTTGATATTTTAGTTGTTGCATTTTCCGTGTGTATTATTTTATGTATACTAAACTTTGCAGGGGTTTCTAATATTGCTTTAAGACGAATTGTTGCTAACAGCATATTTAACGTCGGCGTCGTATTTAGTACGCCCGGTAAAAAGAGAAAAGGTAATAAATAAAATAAATTAATAAATTCATCAACAAAGTAATTTAAGTTTTCACCTAAATTTCGAATCCCACATACGCCACAGCAAGATCTTCAAAATTATCCTTGATCATTGAATAAGTTTGTAAATTTGCATAAGTAAATAAAATATTAAAACGTTTTACTCTAATTTCCCTGTATGGCATCAATTTATTTTTTCCCTTTTTTCCATGAGATCCTAGTAGACTTATTTGAATTTTAAAATGAAACGAAACCTGTATACTGTCAACCGCATTTTTCTACGCAGTATTCTAATATTACAATTTTCAAGTTCTTACAAAAATTATTGGAGTACTGTAAAATTAAAAATATTTCAATTAATATTGGTTAAAAATTGAATTTATCATATAATAGTAGTAAATAGATTTTCATTACAAAGAACTTGTAGATATTGTTTTTAAGACGTCAGGTACGTACGTACGTGATTAAAGTACTACGAGTACTTTACCACGAAAATGCCAAGGCTCAAAGTAGAATATGGCGGCGGATTATGTCGACAAATATTTCCTAGGTTACTGCGACAGCATATGTACTGGCAATCCATAACGTTATTATTTTTTTTAGTGATAGCACTGTGCAGTACATATCTGAACACACGCTTAATACAACTCAAAGGTAAACCATATATCAGTTATTAGCTACAGATTGGATTTGTAGCAGCACGGCATTAGCAGCACCGCGTTTGACCCAGAAGTGTGGGAGTGAGACAGAAGGGCCAGAGGAAGACCCCCACAATGCTGCTACTGGACAAACCCGGCGGTAACAGTGCAGTGCTCGCTACGGTTAAGTACTTGGTTCACAAATGAATAAATTACTTCCACATTTGCAGCTGGGTATCATTTAAATACTTCGAAGCCGTAATCCAGCTAAAAATTAAAGCCTGTATTCATAAGTCTATGTGGAATTCTTAAGAATTATATCCAATGCCCTACCCGTTTTACCCCTACGTTTGGCAGAAACCCAAACGCTCCCAGCTTGAGGCACGGGCTCATTTTCAAATGCGCCGAAATTGTTATAAAATAAATTCAGCATGTGCACAATTAAAAAAAGTGATATAATTTTATGATACGTGATTAATTGTGGTGTAATTATAAAATATCTATATAATAGTGTCCGACTTTCGGTTTCGGCCGAGTTTCGGTTATTATTGATATAATAATAAAAAATATTAATTTATAAAATATAAAAATATTAATTTTTACAAATTAATATAAATTTAAAATTATATTTTTATATTTATTATTTAAATTACAAGAAATTAAATATATTGTTTTTTTATTTCATATTCTAATTATTGCAGTATAAAATGTAAAATTCACCAAATTTCAATATTTTAAGAAATTAACTTGACCGTGAGTTTTAGTTTTAGTCGGACTACAGTAAACCACATATTTAATTTCCACTCTTCTACTTGGAGAAAAATTAAGATAGGGTCTAAAAAACTAGTATCCAAGCCTGTACACCACTTATAAAAACATGAAATTAAAACATTCTAATAAAAGTATTGAGAATAGATTTATTATTGTTTAAGGTGAATAAATCACAATTTTCGCTTTTTTATAATAAAAACTTAAATTGTATATTCTCATATTAGCATACATACATACTTTTAATTACAAGGTATATACAACATTAAAAAAAACTTAGTGATACTGTAATGTTTCAATTGAATAAAATAAATACAGAAATAATAATAATTAAAGAATTAATTGATACTTAGTACGTTACATAATTTAAGTGTAGTAAGTTATTGTGCTTGGTCGTTACTTATTAGTTCATAGGTTTATTATTTTTCAGATTAATTGTGTATTACAATGGCTGTGTATACTCCTTATCACTGTGATGAAGAAACAGGTGAAATTATCATGTGCCAGGTTAATGAAGAAACCGGAGAACCATCAATGAATCAAAAATTTTCTGGAAAAACTTCTGTTCATGAACATAAGAGACCACGGAAACAAATAAGATTTCCTCGTGGATATATGAGTAAAACAAAAAAATTTCAAACTCTTAAGGACAAAATCTTAACAGGTTCAAATACAATTAGTCACATAATGCTCCTATCAATACCTACATTTATGATTTTTCCCAATTTGGTCTGTGTTATGTTTGTTGTACTTGAAATCTTTCTTCATATCTATTGCCATAAGAAAAATGGTTTGTTAAAGAATTCTCAAATGTTTTATCAAAGCCCATTTCATATTGTCACTAGCATTTTTTGTGGTGTTTGCCGAGATAGAAATACAGCTTCAAAAATAACTGCAATACACAACAAAAGGCGTTACCGTTATAATTAATTTACTATTTAATTTGCATACTTTATCAGTAAAATCCATAACAAATAAACCCATTCAGTGCCAATGGTATGCCTAGCTTGTCCACTTTAATCCTTATTGCTACCCCGGGAAACCAATATCTCAAAGATACAACAGTATTTTACACTAAATTATGTGCTTTAAGCTACAGTCCTGAAGTGGCTAAAATAACCTATGTAAAGAACGCGACATGTTCATTCTACATGAATTGTCAACGTTTTATTTTTTGGTCCTCTTTGTTTGAACAAAAAACTAAAATTAATTTAGATAAAATATTAACCTAAAGGGAAGGCCTATGTCCAGCAGTAGACATCTTACGACTGTAATGATTTACCTAAAGACAAAACACTGCTTAGTATCTACACTAATATCATAAAAATGAAGTTTGGTTGAATGTGCTAATCTCAGAAAGTACTGATCTGATTTGAAAAACAATTTAATTAGCACGTTTATAGAGGTAGACTATTTTCTGTCCCTAAAAAATAAATCCTAGCCTTCTTTGCCGAAGAAGGCTTATTGATATGGTTTTACAAATGTTTATTCCAACCTATTCTATTATTTTATTGTAGCGAATTTGTAATACTAATAATATAAAGTATTTTGTCTAAAATTGATTAATGCCTTAAAAAACAAAGGATGACAATCACTGATGTAATTGTACCCTGCATGCCTACAGCACGTCTTGCGTGTTCTCGTTTTTTGTATGGCGGCATAGGAACTGGGTAATCGTGGCGGCAATGAAAGAATTAAATTTAAAAATAAATATTTAACTTATACATTTTTTTTACTTAAAATTAAGTTCACCAATTATAATTTTTTAAACATGTTAATTATAAAGGTTTTCTTGTGTAATGGTGTCCTTAACTGTTACATTTTCCTGGTGCAGGGTTTTAGAGTAAGGATAGGTAATAAAAGAAAATTATGTTTATATATTTTATTTCTCCAAGATGTTATGATAAAGTGTATTTATACAAATCATATTTTAAAATGTGCTTGGACCTCAGCACAACGCCTAATTAATTTGGCCCAAGCATGCATTAAATGTAACTAAATCTTGGAAATAATAATTATTTCTGAAAAGGAAAAATTTTTTTGATTGAAATTGATGGTGATATTAAGTAAAAAAACCATTTTAAAAAATAACAAGAATTTGTAACAGAGTAATAATGTAAATTTCTCTAATAATATCGTTGCTCCTATTTTAATGAATAAATCGCAACTTAAGTAAATCTAGACAGAAGCTTTATGAACCAAATTTGAAGGTTGTTGGTACTTGTGCAGGAACAGTAAAAGAGTATCCTGTGAAAAAAAAATACGAAAATTAACTAGTGATATGATTAAATATCATTATAAAATATAACTATTTCTGTATAGATTGAGAAGCAATAAATTTATACAAATAAGGGGCTTTTTATTCCAACATTATTTAAAATGAATTGCTTTACAAAGACATTCCAATAAAAAGCTACTTTTCTAACTAGACTAACCAGAGTTAAAAAGCCACAAGATTCAAAAAAGAATATATGTAAAACTGTCTACCATTTATGGCTAGTGTACTTAATTTTAGAAATTCACAAAATTGTGTAATACACACACTGAGAGGTAGGCTGAATAGGTTCGATAACTGACTTGGTAATTTTTTTAAATAGTATAGCGAACAATGGAGCAGGTGGGTCTCCTATATAGTAAGAGAACACCGCCGCCCAAGGACAACCATGCAACAATCCGCGCATTGGTCGTGTTGCCCGCTTTTTACACCACTTAAGCGGCATTTTTAAGGTCCTGCGATATCCTCACACACTATGCACACAGTAGACGTATAGATTCAGATACAACTACTATTTCGGGCTGAGCATTCTGTGAGCCCGTGGTGTAACTTCGGCCGAGCTGGCCCAATTAGTGCGTCCGCATATGCCTCAGCATTGCTCTCCCACGTGTGTGTATTAAATTGGATTTTTTAAATGAAAGTATTAAATTTAACATACCACCACTCTGCTCAATTCGTTTGCTATCTTGCTGCGCTTTTCGTTGCTCTGCAAGGATAAATATAGCATTCAGTTGCTTCTGTTGATCTTCATTTAGTACATTTGTTATAGCGTGGTAAAGAGCAGGTTCACGAGTAGAAAGCGCTGAAATTAAAGTATGTGTAAGTAATGCTTTAATAGAAGCCTATTTTTTTAGAGGTATAATTATTCCTTGGAAGCCTGTAAAACATTGTATAGCAAATAATTTTATTGCCCCGCAAATGAGCCATTTTTCTTTTTGTATGTAAAAATGTTTCATCATTCATTTACAAAATATTGATTTAGCAAAATTGTATAAAGTTTTTTTCCCCACAGATGGTGAAATAGGAAAATGCAAAAACAAATCCAAATTGGATTTATTAGCTCATCTTTTAAAGTTTGATTCCAATATTTAGTTTATACCTATTAGCGTGTTCTTAAATTGAATGTACTCATCAACTGGACAATCTTTTGAATCCAGAACAGTTGTATAACATTCAATAGCAGACTCATCACCTCCATAATCACTGTCATCCTGAAAAAGGGAATTATTTAAATATTGTTATATTAGATAAATTTTTAGATTAGACATTTGTTATATTAGATAAAAACAATAATTTTGTATACTAACTTCATCTTCGCTTTCATATTCAATATTTGCAGAAATTGTAATATTTTGCTCAGCACCTTTCTTTGTAGACATACGAGCAAGGTTTTCCAAATATTTACTATTCATATGATTCAAATCATCGTCATCAGATGACAGAACCTCTGCAATTAGTAAATATGTTACAAAAACTCTACCTATTCGAGCTTCCTTTTTTTGCGTTTCAAATAATTCAGTCCATATCTTATATTCTCGTCTAACTTACCTTAAAGGTGGATCCAATCAGTGTTTATTGTCGAAATTACGAATATCAGATATATATATATATATTCAGACACGAGACGCAAGAGTCCTGCAGTCTTGGCCTTGTTCTTGCATTTTTGCATGGCGCAAGACCAAGACTGACCGTGCAGACTTGAGCAAAAACTAAGCCTGAGCTGCCAAGATTGAGCTTGACCAACTCATGAGTTTTACTATATAATATAGTCAATGCATAACTCTCAAATATCTATTATCACACACAAATATAAATCCATAACTAAGTAATTATTAAAGTGAAATATGTTAAAAGTCTGGTAACGATGTTATATTTTACGTACTATTAATTTTATTTTATTAGTATTTATTGTTGTACTCTTTCAAGTCTAATTGAATCTACTGCTCATATCTATACATCCATATCAATGATGTTGAAAACGAAAAATTAAAATAATTCCTGAATTAAACTAGGCTGATGTGAACATAATAATGAAATTTAATTATATACTACCTTCATCCTCCTCTTCGTCTTCTATTTCGGAAGACGATTCATCATCAGCCTCTGCTCTTAATTCGTAAGCTCTTTTCAGTCCATCGAAAAGTATAAGGCAAGTTGGTAAGATGTTTGGAATAACCTCATCTATGTTAGGTCTTTGAGGTCCCATTTCCAGAAGAGTGCAGATCCCGAGAACGGATAGTTTTCGGTCGTGTAAACTAAAGAAAGAATATACGATAAGTAGATTGAAAACATTTTCCTGTAATACTATTGTCAAGTTATATGAAATTAAGTCAATTACTAACCCCATAAAGTTATGTGTATCATGAATCCATTGCTTAATAAAGTATTGTATGATTGACACATTTGGCACTGATTCTTGCAATTTCAACAAAATATTAAAAAGAAGATGAGGGTTATAATATAGTACTGCTATAAGAACCTAGAAAAAGAGTTTTTATAAAATATCTAAATTGATT
Organism: Delias oraia; assembly: GCA_018230265.1. NCBI lineage: Eukaryota > Metazoa > Arthropoda > Insecta > Lepidoptera > Pieridae > Delias > Delias oraia. The sequence goes on from DWCF01005291.1 coordinate 10,147, forward strand.
GCAAGTACTTTTAAATTTTAAGAAAATAGTAAACCTGCAATAACGTGGTTCTCAATTCCAATGAATCCACCTTCCGAGTCAATCTATTTAGTACAAGCTCCACAAATGATGGGAGGCAGTTGTCAATTTTACCTGTACATTGAAGTACAATTATTTCAAGAAGTTTTGCTGCATATGTTTCAGTCTCATCTTGTAAGCCTGAGTTCAGAACCTGCATAGATAAACTTAATTTCAATTTCATACTAAAGATCAATCTTTGTTTGCAATTTATTCTTGGGTTTAGAAATAAAAAAGGCATTTTTTAATACACAAATAGTTACACAAGCTTAAAATTATATTACAATTAATGAAGAAGGTATTTATTGCTTTTCTTAAAAATAAAAGTTCAATCACTTGCAACTCCAAACTATAAAATCAGTAAAATAATAATTAATTGGTTTATATTTACTGCTTTTGCCATGTTGAACATAGCTAAGATATGGTTTTCATTCGAAAGAAAACCTTCTGTATCCACAGTAATGTAATTATGAAATACAGGCATCATGTCCGTGAAATAGTCAAATCCCTCCTTTTGGATCAGTTTATAAAGTATTTCCAGAATTCTCCACATATTTTTGGAAATTCTTTTCGACGTTATAGTGCAAAGAAGAGTCATTGCTTCTTCATAATAATCTGAGAAAAAATAAGTTTAAGAATATATAATTAAACAAAATGGTAAAAAAGATTGGGTTTAAAATGATTGTTCCCAAAATTATATACAGTTTTTTAATAATTTAGAATTTGTCACAAGCTTATATATAAAAATAGTTTAATTTGATAACTATTTACTAACCAATTATATCATGTAGTAAAATGTAACCTGTTACATTTAAAATGAGAGGTTCAAGTTCTTCAGATATTTTTTCGTTATCCTCCATAACATTGAGGACGGTCTCTATTGTGTTCAGCAATCCCATGGCAGTGATTGCCTTTTCATCTGTTCCACTGTCAGTTTCAATTACTTTTATAAATGTTTGGGATAAGTGATCAGTAATCTCCACTGCCATTGGCATTAATTGATCAGTGTACACAGGAACAATTCTTTGAAGCACATTAGCAATATTATCATTTTCTGTTTCTCGTATTAGTTTTAGCAGTTCACTTGTAACTTCTTTAACTTGGGGTGCTAACATTAGTTGAACTTTTTCCTGATATGTTAATAGCATTTGTATGGCAACTGCAGCTTCTACTTTAACAGGTAAGTCTGCATCGTGTAGCAGTGCATGGATTGAATGTTGGACAGCTTCAGATAAAAGAGCCTCATTCTTAAAATGAATTCGTGCAAAACAATGTAGAACCCAGCAGGCTCTTGCTCTCATAAAACCAAATTGACTCCGAAATTCTGGGAATACAAATTGACTCAAAAGTGTGTCAATTTGATCTTTATACAATTTCTTTCTGATAAGAATGTCATTTAATGTGCCAACCATGTGTAATGCACCATCTTTTTGTCTAGGACCATATGTTCCATCTTGGGCAGTTAAAACTTCCATGCATAAATGCATAGTCCTTCCAAGCATTTCTTTTCTCTTTTTACAACAAGAAACAAGAAGTATTTGGGCAGCAGATACTGGTGATATGAAATCTTCAAAAATATCTGCAAAATAAATCAATAATTTAGATATTAATAAAGGTTAGTGAAATTTATATAAGATTTATAAACGCTTACCAAATTTTATTCTTATATATTCATAAGGATCATTTAACCAATTTTCTTCATCTGCATCAGAATATGACATGAGGGGAAATAGTACACCCTGGATGATGGCAAACATATGTGGCTTTAAGAGTTTCCAAGAATAAGCGTGACGCACACTAAGACAAACATTATTTACTTTAGTTTGGTCAAGGTTAATGTAAGTAATTGCTGCAAATGGACTATATATGACTCACCAATGATCAATGTAACCTAAAGATATTTGCAGTACACGTGGTGAAAAGTAAATCTTATTTCTGTATTGATCTAAAATTCGAAACAATACATCTAAAATTCCTCCAGTAAAAGTAGTCAAGTACCAATCAGCAAACTCTACGTATTCTTCACGAGCATATACTGGACTCCCATATCTAGGATTCAAATAGATTATTATTAAAATAAAAAATTGTTTTTTAAAAGTAGAAAATTGTTAACTATATTATTTTATTCATAAACATTTCAGTAGGATACTTTCTAGCCAAGCTGAACAAATAATAAAATATAAAAGATTTTGCTGTTTAGAGATACAAAAATACAACATATCTAGTTCTAACTAGATATGTTGTATTAATTTAACTATTATGTTCCTTGGTAATAAATTACCTTTCAAAAAGTCTATATAATGTATGGATGGCCCATTTTTTACATTTCCACCATGGTGATTGTGCCCGCTCATCTTCCTCAATTTGTAGTGTATGTTCTGGAACCGGTCTATCCATGACAGATCTTAGTACTTCCATCCATTTTGTAAAAATTTCCTTTGTTAGCAATTCCAGTGACAAATAGTACTAGAGATATCAAATAAATATAAGAAAATTATTCTAACATTTTACAACATGAATTTATTCTATTTTCAACTTTATTTTACCTTTATTAGACAATGAAAGCATTTAAGAATCTGTTTCTGTATGAGTGCTGATTCCATTGACTGGTCTGTTTGAAGGTTTACCATAAGATTATAGAGCATTGGCAACAACAAGTTCATAGCTTCATTAAGATGAGATCTTTTAACCGTAATATTATATTCATAAAATTTCAACAATTGATAAAGACTTAATAATGCACCCATCCAGTTACTGGGCTCAGGATTTTGTAAATATATATGTACTTTGTCAACAACTTGGGTCCATTTGTCTGGAAAATCATGTTTGATGATGGTTTTTAAACAAACACATAATTGTACTCGTATTAAGTCTGGTGTTTGAACAATTGCTTCAACAATATTATCTCTAATCATGGCTCTATCCTGGTCATGTAAATTATAAGCAGGCTTTGTGTCTCCTTCTTCAAATTCCTTTTGTTGCCATGAAGCTGTCACTATGTTTTTTATATAAATCACGGCTGCCAAACGTACAGGTTTAGGTACATCATTTATCATTACAATTTGTAATAATGATGGTGCGAAGCCTATTATTTTCATTGACTGTAAGAAAAAAATTAAATGTCTAATTACTATTTCAGAGTTTACTACCTGACTTGTTATAGATTAAGTACTTTTATGTATCTATTTATAAATTTATTTTATTTTCTCATAAGCAGACTAAAGTTTACCAATCATAGTCATGAATCAGTATTATATCTATAAAAATCGCCTTAAGTAACATAACAGCCATTTTACTTATGGTTTAGAGGGGATGACTTAGTCTGGTTTTCAAAACTTTATCATTATCATTAAGAAAGATTGCCAAGCAATTTATAGTTTATATTCCATCAGTTTTATTTGTGACACTGCAATAATATATAATTTATAAAAGGCGCCCAAACCTATTAATGTGACCTAGGTTTCATAGCAATATATAGCAAAAAATGTTTTATAGAAAAAAAAGCTGAAATAACATTGGAAGTTATTTATATTGTATTACGTAGGCGTAAACTAAATTAATTGAACTACAAATACAAATTATGACTAAAAATTAAAATATAGTCCAAAAGCAGTGTTCTATGACGACACTTATTCGGTACTAAATGCTTATTATAGCCTGTGAAAATTGGACGTATTTTATGTAATACAATGAGCATGTGCAACTATTAATGTATTTTTAACTTTTCTTTTTTTTAATGATTTTCTCGCTGTGTATGCCATACGGCCATTGTAGCTTAACGTGAACTAAGGCTATGTGAAACAGCTCGCCATATTTTTACCTGTGAAAGTTGTTCTTCTGCTTGTTCCCTTTGATTGGAATCCAAAGTCGCATTCAAAAGTTCAATTAATTTTCTAGTATCCATGATTTTATTTAGAACACATAACCATTTAAAACTAAAGCAATGACCACGCTACGAACATTTACTGGGCGTGGATTGAAAAGGAAAGACAATTTTTCTTTTCATGGGCATGACAATTATGTTGAATTGAGAGTTGCCAGCGGTAATTTCAAAATTTCAAAACCCATCCTTAAAACTAGCTTTTAAGTAAACCAAAAAGTTGTTTATAGTGGATAACTAGTAGACTCGGCAGACCACACCGAGGGCACCGAGTCTGACTTACATGTTTCTATTAAATATTGTCATGTTTGCACAATACAATTATAAACTGTAATTTATGTCCTATTATGATTATACAAAGTTTGATTAAAATACTTTCTGTATTTTCACGTGAAGGAATAAAAAACATCCATCGGAACAAACTTTTGTATTTATTAAGCACAAATAAGTAAA
>DWCF01005292.1:0-14531 GCA_018230265.1 Delias oraia
CGCCATATCCATATATCCAATACCCACGACATGTATACGCCACCATCAAGTCCTATATTTTTTGTTCTAACCGGGATTCGAGCCCGATACCCCTCGCTACATGCTGGGCTTATAAAAGCACATAGCTACGGGGCTCTTAACATGTATGTGTTACGAAAGCTGCGCGGTGCTTGAGAGCCTGGGCGACGAGAGCGGCATGGAGCTGCGCAAGGAGAAGTTCAGCGCGGCGGACAGCGACAGCGACGGCTGGATTACCTACGACGACTTCCTCTCGGTACTCTCTCGCTGATCGCTCCCTCTATACAATTCGGGCTGATAACTTAAAGACAATAACAACTTAAAATCATACATTCACCAGCGCTTATTCTTTTCGAAAGGTAAACTTAAATTTCTATAATAACCATAAACATTTAATTGATACATTTTAGTACTTCATCAAATTGACACACACCCGTGGGAGGGTCACGCTGAAGCGCATACGTCATGTGCGTACGCATTAATTGGGACGGCTCGTCCGAAGTGATACCACGCGGTCACAGAATACTCAGCGTGAAATGATAGTTGTACTTGAAACGATGTTTCTACTGTGTTTTGCTGAGTGAGTGAGGATATCGGTGTCCCTTAAAAATGCCGCTTAAGCGGCATAAAAGGCCGGCAACACAACCAATTCGCGGACTGTGGCGCGTTGTGATTGTTGCTGTTATCCATGGGCGGCGGTGTTCTCTTACCATAAAGTAGACACACTTGCTCCGCTTTTCGATCTTTGGAAGGGATTGACAATGGCCCGGCGAGTATCTCAACACTACCGCACCCGTGGTAGAGTCATGCCGACGCACAAATTGTACCGGCTCGTTCGAAGTGATATCACGGGCTGTGTTTTGGTGAGTGGGTGACGATATCAGAGGCCCTTGCTATCGGAGACCCACCTGAAACGTTGGCCGCTACACCATGAAAAAAGATTGTCTTAGTATTGAATATTTTCAGCTGGTGTACCACTTCAGTCCGCAAGAGGACGAGCAGCTCACCGGGCTGGCCCAGCTGTGCAACGACGTGGCTGACAACATACAGTTTGTGAGTAACCTCACCGTCGGAGAACAATTGGAATATGGATTATTTTAAGAAAGCCTCTAATGCAGTGTTTTCCCAACCTGTGGTCCGCGGTGTCATCTCTTGATCATACACAAAATTAAATAAATACCTAATCATTTTATTCTGTTTTTTTTTAATGGATCCGTTAAAACTGTCCTTGAATCCTAGAGGGCCGTGGCTGAAAGAGGTTGGGAATCGCTGCTCTAATAATATCTTTTTTTATTATTCTATAGCGGACATTAGAGCAGGTGGGTCTCCTATAAGGCAAGAGAACACCGCCGCTCATGAACAAGCGCGCCATAGTCCGCGCATTGGTTGTGTTGCCAGCTTTTTACGCCGCTTAAGCTTAAAGTACACTTTTAAGGGTCTCCGATATCCTCAGTCATTCTGCTAAACACAGTAAGAGTATTGTTTTACATTGAGTATTCTGTAAGCCCGTGGTATCACTTCGGACGATCCGGCGCAATTAGTGCGTAACCATATGCTTCAGCAAGATTGTTGTCTCCTCTCCAAAATAACGCGCCTTAACATTTTGGTCTAATCCTTCACCCTCCTTAATGTTACGTTACATACAACTGATAATTTTTACCCAAAAGTCGAGCTTAATTACCCAAAAAAATATTATCTAACCCGTTGTAATAAACGTTCACTTATTAAAAAAGCCGACAACGCACCCGCGGCCCAGCAGGCTTTGAGATGTTCATGGGCAGAGGATTGGTTATCTTAGCTAAGCCTCGTTTGCCTCCGTTTTTTATTTAAAAAAAAAATTGTCATGTCGAATAAAGAAGTTTGAACTACAATTCTTGCTTTTATTGTTACAACATAAGCTTTAAGCATATTTTATCAGTAATCTACAAGTACAGTTGTATCTGAGCGTATACAGAGAAGCGTGATTGGAAAGATATTAAGCGATGGGTGAATTAAGAAGTTAACACATTTCCCGAGCCTCTTGCTCGATTTCCTTGTGAGTTGTCAAAAAATAAAATTTCAGCGATTGTGTGGGTATTAGCCACTCATTTAATTATCAATATCTTGGCGGCCGATCGTCGCTCAGAGAGTCGATGTCGCTCAGCTCATTAAGAGCCGGGTCGCAGGCTAAGCAGTTGTGGCCAATCTCCTTCCAGCACTCGTCGCAGTATACGAACGGACACTTGATGCTGGAACAGCAGTGCCAACTATTGTCCGAGACTGGAATTTAAAAAAAACATAATAGTTCCATAAACTATAGTTTCCAATCTATTTCAGCCACGGACCTCTAGGGATTCAAAGATTTTTCAGGAACCTCTTAATAAAAAAACAGCAAAAAATCAGATAAGGTTTTTTAGTAATGGTCCCCTGGCTTCCCGTGGGGGAGAGCCGTGCTAAAGCACATGCTGACGCACTAATTGGCTCGGCTCGTCCGAAATGATATCACTGGCTTAGAGAATTCTCAACGTGAAACGATACTTGTACTGTGCTGAAGCACTCACTCAGTGAATGAGTGAGTGAGGATATCGGAGGCCATTAAAAGTGGCGCTTCAGTGGCGTTAGAATCCGGCAGCAAAACCAAAGCGCGGACTATATGCTATGCGCGGCTGTCCGTGAGCGGCGATGTTCTCTTATCATATAAGAGACCCACCTGCTCCGTTGTCCGTCATACTATAAAACAATGCTCCAGAGATGACACCGACCCTCATACATACACTCGCGGACCTCCAGGGAGCCAAATAACACAGGTCGGAAAGCTCTGAATCATATAGCTAGGATTAGTATTTTAGAAAATAGATTTTTTTTACAACTATTGAAAATATCGAAGCCCGTTTTTCAAAGCTTTAATATCGCATTCATGCATCAATCAAAGACTTCAGCTGCCGTATTAATTCGACCAGATTCTTTCCGATCGGCTTGACTGTTTGGCGTTGCGTGGAGATGTTGCTTCGTCCGTCGGACTGCTCTACGCTGGATGGGATCTTGAGAAAGAAGCTGATATTTGGGAACTCCCGCCCAGAGGTGCGAGCAGTACTCCATGAGGCCGAATTTGCACTTTATAGAACTCTACATAGGTACTGTCTTGAAATTGCAAAAGCGATAGCCAAAAGTGAAGTTTCGCTTACGCTATGAAATTATAAATCTTTTAGCTGCTGATACAAAGGCTGAGCTCTCAATGTAACAGCAATGTTAGCAAGCAAAAAAGTCCCACTCACACTTCCTTATCTTCGGTTCGGTTTCCTCGCATATGAGGCACTTCATTCTGGCGAGGGGCAGAGCGGCCAGCCAGCCCAGCATCTGCGGGAACCGGATCCTCAAGCTGACCAGGTTCTCGCCCGACAGGTAGTGCGCCCTCACCGCCTGCACGGCTTTCTTACGCAGCGTCTTCTGCATCCTCACACGCTTCTTCAGGATGTCGTTGTACAGGTGCAAGATCCGTTGCTTTTCACGATCCGGATAGAAGAAGCCGCAGATTAGCCTGCAATTATCGGATTTCGCTACACAATTAGTTTTTTTATGGTATAGCACACAATTGAGCAAGTGGGCCTCCTATATGGTAAGAGAATACCACCGCTCATGGAAAACGCCGCCAACTCGCGCTTTAGTTGTGTTGCCGGCCTTTTAGGCCGCTACAATAACATTTTCTCGGGGCTCCGATATCCTCAATCACTCAGCGAAACAGAAGTACAACTACCATTTCACGCTGAGTGAAATGTCTGTCAGCCCGTGGTACCACTTCGGACGAGCCGCCCCTATTAGTGCGTCAGCATGGCTCACCCATGGCCGCAATATGTTTCTTCATCATTATTTATATTGTCATTAAAGTCATATCAAAAAGTCACAATTTACAGCTACCTAGACTGTAAGTAAAACAGTAAAAGCGTTATTATTTACATGTTTGCCTGTCTATTGAAGAAGAAATGTCTCCATAAAACCAGTACTTTTTAATTTATATACTATATAATATAAAGAATAAAAATTGAGACTTTTTTTGTAGCGTTGCCGTATTTTTAAGCCGTTTAGCGGGTAGTTCAGCAAGTAAGTATGTTAGGCCGTCGTGTCTCCATAAGCCAGCTTTCGGGTAAAAGCTGCAGCTACAAAGCTAATATAAAAAACCTTCAACAAAGAGCGTACATGTTCCTTAAAGGCCGGCAACGCACACGCGGCTCTGCAAGGGCTGGGGGTGTCCATGGTTGGAGGACCGCTTGCCCTAGGTGAGCCTCCTGCTCGTTTGCCACCGTTAGTAAGAAAAAAACCTTCGCAATCTTAACGTATAGGGGTTAAGATACAAGAGCACCAATATCCAGAGATATCCGCCGTATATTTGGACGTAGAAGCTGGGCGGCATGGCCCGTGGCTGCGGAACACACTCCTCCAGTGGCACCGACTTCGCGCTCGTGTTGGCTTGGCCCAATTCGTCAAGTAATTTGCGGACCATGTTCGCTAAGGGGCCTTTCCCGTCAACCTGGGATACATTTATATAAACTAGAGACTCATTTAATTTATTTTAACTATTTATTTATTTAAACACAATACTCAACGTGAAACGGTTCTTGTAGTGGTTCGCAGGGTAAAAGTGCAGCTTAACCGGCAACACAATCAATGCGCGGACTGTGGCGCGGTTGTTCATGGGCGGCGGTGTTCTACCGGTGCGCCGCTATTGGATTCTATTATGAACGTATATACGTCTCGGAGAATGAAATGTATGTTCGAGAAGACATAAGTAAATAACTTTGTCAAAAAAAGCGGCATTCATAATCGGGACATACATAGACTGGTTTTATCAGTGATCAGACCCAGTAAAGTAATTAATTTCGAAGTAATCCAATACGCTTTCACAATAGGATCTCAGAAAACGTTCAAAATCTTTATGTTAATAAATTTAAAAAAACATTTGTGTGATAAAGCATACTAGTGTAAATAATTTTGTAAATGATGTCATGTCTTGGGAATAATATATTCATGGCAGGCATTCTTAGACCTAATTTTTGGTATAATTTAATTATCTCACGGAAATCAAAAAATTACACCCACTGAGTTTATTTCGCCGGTTCTTTTCAGCGGGCTCAGCTGCGGAACCGATGGTAGACTTATTTTGACGTTCAACTGCATTTTATACTTATAATGTTGAATAAAGATATTTCATTTCATTTCAACCTATCAGGAATTTTTGCAGCCTCCAAATGTGAACAGCCAATACAATAATTTATCCCTTAGATACCCCTCAACATTTTTCATCGGATAAAAAGTTTTTAATATGTTTATCCGATGTAAGCTCTATACAAAATTTCATAAAATTCTGCCCATTACCCTAACATTACGTATCCCAAATTTGGCTTTTTTCTCGAAGGACAAATGACATAGGCACTTTGTTGACGAAATACCTCACATTAGAAAGTTCCAACAAACGTGCTGGCTAAATAATAATCCCGTTGAAGGTATCTTTTTCTCACAATCGTACAAAGGTTTCTGGCAACTTTTTATGTGCAGCCTTTATTGTTTTATGTCAAGGATTTTGTATTATTATACCCCGTTTGTATACAATCTTTGAAACCTTTGTTAAATAAATGCATAAAACCATATAGTAAGAACTATATAAAAACGATTACAAAAAATAACTCGCCACAAAGTCCGCGTTAAGCTGTAAAAAGGCCGTATGGCCACCAGTGAGTACACAATTTATAAAAAGACAATAACATCAGACAGACTTACCTGTACTTATATTAGTAATACTTGTATTTTTTTAGTATAGCCTATAACGAAGCAGGTGGGTCTCCTCCATGGTAAGAGAACACCGCCGCCCATTCCTAACCGCGCCACAGTCCGCACATTGGTTGTGTTGCCGGCTTTTTTCCCCGCTTATGCGGCATTTTTAAGAGCCTCCGATATCTTCACTCACTTTACGACACACTGTTTCACGCTGTGTATTCTGTGATCCCGTGGTATCGCTTTGGATGAGCCAACCCAATCAGTGCATCAGCATATGCTTTCGCATGGCTCTCCCAAGGGTGAAAATTGCATTTTGTAACGTTCAAGAACAATAAAAGAAGGCAAGCTGCGAGTGCTTATTATGTAAACCCTCTTTACGGTCGGTACGGCATAGGGTATGTTTAGGCGATAACCGATAGCCAAGACTAGACATAACTAAAACATAAATTAATCAAAATGAAAGTAATTCCACCAGATTCTCTTGCCACTTGTGGTGATACAGCCGCATTTTATCCCTTTATAACATACGTTTGTAATTTTGTATTTCTTCTTTTTTTTAGTGATAAGTTTTATGTATACAAATACCTGAATCTCCAAATCGCCGATGCCATAGTGTTCCGCGTTCGCATACTGCCTCACCATGTCCAGGGCTTCGTAGAACAGGCGGTCCAGCATTACGAAGGTACTGGCGGTCACCACCTCCAAGCTTAGCTTCAACAGCTGAGTGAAGAGCTTGCTTCGCTCCGACGGAATATACGAAGATGAGTATACTTCAATGTAACGATTTCTCTCCATCTGGCATTTTAAAATTTAAAACAAAAAACAATAGGCAACTGTGAGATAACTATAACATTATGCACTCGTGGGAGAGCCATGGTGAAGCATGCTGATGCACTAATTGGGGTTTGGGCCAGCTCGTCCGAAGTGTTACATTGGGCCCACAGAATACTCAGCTTGAGCGATACTTGTAGTATATGTCGCTGAGTGAGTGAAGAAATCGAAGCTTACGCTCGCCTCTAAAAACCCGCGATAAAGCTGTCAGAACCGTATGGTCAAACAGCAAGTTAGTCATTCATAAAAAAAACTTGAAATTATGACGCTTGGGCGGTGTTGAAAACCGGCAACACAACCAATGCGCGGAATGTGGCGTGGTTAGGTAAAAAAATTTCCACCCTTCAGACTTACAAAACACACTTACAAAAATAACATATAATATGAAAACATGAAATAACAAATAATAATATCGTATTCAATTTACTTTTTTTGAAATCAATCAATCAAAAAAAATCAATTCAACTTTTTAGTATGAAATTTGATAGCAAAATAATTTCAGCAAAGTTTGAGAGTATTTCAAGTAGAAAATGTATTAAAAAATAAGTGGCCAATTATTTAGAAACAAATATTAAAAGCACATAGTATAAAAAAATCTAAATCAGACAGAGTTTCTCGAATGATCTCCAATTTGGGCATCTTCCTGAAGAAAGAACGTGTGTATACCTAAAAAACCGGCAACGCACCCGCAGCGCAGCAATGCCTGAGGGTCTCCATGGGCGGAAAACTGCTTATCTTAGGTGAACCACTCGCTCGTTTGCCACCGTTCTCATATAACTGGCTCTGTGCCATGTGATATACCGCTCACCTTCTTCAGAGGCAGCAGTGCACACTTCCGCTTTTCCTTGCGCCTGCGGTCGATCCGCTTAAAGTAACCGGTAATGTAGACGTTGTCATAGTCGATGTTCGTCAGATACAGGTCATGGTAGCTCTGCGCCGCAGTCAGGAGACGGAGGAACAGCAGCGCCAAGAAGACATTCACCACCAGAATTGCCACGTGCATCGCATCGTACTTCTCGTCGAACGCTTCCATCAGCTTCTCTGCATTTAGTCTCGCTTGGTGACACTGAAATTATTCGCTCTATACATACGTACGGACCCGTGCGAGAGCCACATAAAAATAAATAAATTATGAGAGCCTCGTAGCTGAGTGGTTTATAAGTGTACCACGAAGCGAGAGCTATCGGGTTCGAATCCCGGTACGGAAAATTATAATTTATAATTATCTATAACTATAAAAATTAATTAACTAAATAAATTATTAATTAATAATTTATTCGGCATCTGGGAAGGCTTGATGGTGGCCAGGCCAATGTTTCAATAGCAGAGCACCCTTAACAGCATCCGTGCGAGAGCCTGGTTGACGTTGGCTGACGCACTAGTTGGACCGGCTATTATATGAAAACGTCAATTACTTGTGGGTCATTTTCCTTCAGTCCCACATCAACTATGTCGACACTATCCAGGTTTTCAACGAAGGCGTCTGCCGCTTTCTTCAGATACATATAGCCTTCACCCAGGCCAGGATCGAGCTGAAACAGAAGTTATTGCTATCCTAACTTCTAAACGAGTTTACGAATGTTTTCATACGTCAGGTTTAGTAATATTAAAAAAAACTGTATAATCAAGGTTTTATTCTGACGTCCAATTCCAAGTTTTTTCAGCAAATTCCAAACAAGATAAACAAGCAAGTAAACCACCTAAAAACTAGCAATAAGTCAATGCCATTCAGGCCGGGGAACAAACCTGATAACACTCGCTTCGTTGCGGGCCTAAAAGACAACCTTGTAGCTAACAAGGCCTTCGCGCGTTGACCCCTACATGCATAGTCTCACAATCAAACTTAAAACAATTGTTTTGCAGTGAAAGAATCTCACTAAATCCTGATAATCGCACAGCGAGCCAACATAGCGTTCAATGTGACAAGCGTTGTGGAGCATGAGAGGCCAGCACAGGATCCCGGCATCTATCGGCAGCAGGGCGTAACAAGCGTCGAAGGCGGAGGAGAAGATGCGCAGACACTTCGCCACGGCGCCATCCATTTGCCGCTGACACCGTAACTCAATCTTCTTGGCGTATTTCTTCCAATACCTCGTCGGCTCGGTGTCTGCAGGTTCTATTCTGTAAAAAGCCCACTCGTCGAAACACAGTAGAAGCACCGTTTCAAGTACCACTACCATCTGAGTATTCTGTTAGCCCGTGGTATTATTTCGGATGAGCCGGCACAATTATTGCATCAGTGGGATGCTACATCGGGAGAAATTATTGCATTTATAAAGGCGAACGTATAAAATGGGTAAACAACCGATACTTCTCATCCAGCAAATCAGACTTATGCCGAAATTCGAACATGTCGTCGATGATGTCATTCACCACTTTCGTCCTTTCAACTTCTATGTAGTTTTCCAATTCGATTTCTATCGGCCGCACCACATCTTCGATCGATCTGCAAGTATGACACAGGACATAAATACAATACACCAGAGGCTACCAAACTTCTCAGCCAGTGAGGTAATTACAAATTTGGTTTTGCTTTTTTTATCGCAACGATGGCAAACGAGGCTCACCTAGGGCAAGCGGTCGCCCGCCCATGCACACCCACAGCCCTTGCAGAGCCGCGGGTGCGATACCGGCCGTTAAGGAAACTGTACGCTCTTTTCTTAAAGGTCCCCAAGTCGTATTGGTTTGGAAACACTCCTGCTGGTTATTTGACAAAAATACTGTTGTAAAAAATAGATAGGTACCTCCAATAATTTTAATAAAAATAAAAAAATTAAAACATCTACAATTTTAAATTTAATTAGCGCCGACGCGCGTCATAATAGATACCTATTCGGTAAAAAATATTATTGGTACTTTCAGATAATGATTGCACAGACTCACGGCGTCCCTCTCCACTTTCTACGACGCAAAATTTGGGAGCCCCTGGCTTACAACATATCACTGAGAGAAAAACAAGAACTATTGCTAAGTAAAATAAATCTTATGTTAAGAAAGGGATTTGTTTAAGATTTACTACAAGTACAAGAGCTCTTATTCAAAACTGTTGTTGGGATTTCGACGTCAATTATGGCTCCAGTTTCTAATGAAAACATATACCTTGAGACCTATCTATTAAAAATCTTCAACTAAAACTTATTAAATATAAAACAATTATACATTGATAAAAATATTTACATACGAACCTCAACGTACTTTTCAGCTGCTCGGTTTCAGTTTTCATGTTCAATAAAGCCCGTCTAAATGGTCTGGCGATGAAATTGTATTTCATATGCGTGAGGTTACAGGACAACTGGGTGTTGCAAGCGAAGACGCGAACCACTTCCTTCGCATTCCACGCCATATTCGTTATTGGACCTGCGTCACAAAACTTTCGTATTTATGCAACAGAGGTGTCAGTCTTTACTTGCAGGATAGGCAGGAAGATTGACCGGTCTCGTCCGAAGTTACCTATACCACGCGCTCACGGAATACCAGCCTGAAATAGTATTTATACGGTTGTGCTGAATAAATTGATTGATGACTTTTTATAGTAGGTATAGCTGACAACGGAGCATTTGGGTCTCCTATATGGTAAGAAAACACCGCCGTCATGGACAACCGCGACACAAGCCGTGCATTGGTTGTGTTTCCGGTTTCGTACACCATTTAAGCGGTATTTTTAACGGCCTCCGATATCCTCATTCACTCAGCGAAACACAATAAATCCGAAATAGACGCAACGTTTCAAGTACAAGTACAATATCACGTTGTGTAATCTGTGAGTCCGTGGTATCACTTCGGACGAGCCGGCCCATTTAGTGCGTCCGCATATTTTTCAGCATGGCTCTCTCAAGGTCTACTTAATATAGGATAAGAGCCACAACCTAACGTAAGCGCCTATCGTGGATCGGTTGTACATGGGCGGCTATGATCTCTTACCATCCCAGATAAGCCTGGTCCGTCTCGCTAAAGGTATAATAAATAAATGCAATGTATAAATATTAATTGTGTTATTTATATCTTACTAGTATATTTTTTAAAGAAAATTAATCGCTAAATTGCTAAGCATGATAATAAAAAAAGAGATAATTTTCTATTTACATACAAACCATAGTCTATTAAAACAATACTTACTGACAGAACGAGTTCTGTCAGAAACTACAACTAGTTGAAAGTAAAGACATACCAGCAACGACGTACGTAAGAACGAACGCCTTCAGAATGCTTCGACCAGCTTTCCCGCAATACATCGGCAGAAGCAGTAAAGAAATACATCTAATTTGAATCGATATTGCATTCCCTATACCTGAAAACAATATGACTTTTTTTTTATTCTATAGCGGACAACGGAACAGAACGGAAATCCTATATGATGAGAGAACACTGCCGCCAAAGAACAACCGCGCCTTGGTTTTGTTTGCGGCCTTTACGCTACTTTTTTAAGAGCCTCCGATATCTTCACTCACTCAGCGAAACAGCAGAAGTACTGTTTCAAGTACAGCTACCATTTCACGTAGAGCATTCTAAGAGCCCATGATATCACTTCGGACGAGCCAGTTCCATTAGTATGTTAGTATATGATTCATGATGGCTCTCCAACGGATGCGACAATATTAAGACACTCGCCCGGCCACTGTCAAACCCTTACAGAGATCGAATAAATTATTGTTAATATAATAAATTAATTGTCCGGCCCGGGATTCTATCTCTCGCTTCATGGTAGACTTATTAAATCACTTTGCTACGCGGCTCTCACAGGTTTCCAAAGTCAATAATAAATCAAAGGATACTCGCCTAATGCTGCACTTATAATTAATCCCAACAACAATCCAATTGTCTTCGGTAAGATAAGCTTCAACAAATAGTGGTAATAGGCGTGTCCAAGACAGAAACCAGATATAAAAGCAGCCACACATTGAATCCTTCCACTTAAGTACCGATCGGACAACATTACACACGCTCCGGCAGAAATGACGTACAAATCCTTTGGAGACACCTTCTAGCTGAATATTACTTTAAGAATTATTTAATATCAACAGTTTTCATTAATTATGAAATCCATTTGTAGTGTATTATTTGACAAGATAATTTTCTTCAGACGGCCGGCCATGTGTACTAGAATTTTGAGCTTATCTTTATTTATCCCAAAATAGTGGAAATTCGTAGTCTTTAGAATTGAAACTACATTATAATTCACATTTCGCTGATTACATCACTTTAATTTAACTGTTAAAACTCCACCAATTTTACGTTTTAAATAGTCTTTTATTTGAAATCAAAAATTGAAGTGTTAACTCAGGATAAGTAAGTATAAAAATTTTAGTAAAATTAAGAAATTTATTGTATTACAAGGGTCGATATATTAAAACATACGACAGAACTTTCACGTTATGCATAAAAATAACTAAATAAATAAATTATATATATGTATCTTTAACTACAAAACTATGCGACATCTACTATTATGAAATATTGCTCATTTAAATGCAAAAAATAAGTTTTATAATGATTTTTATATGCAATCTCCTTACATAGCATGTGATTCAGGAGAAATATAAGAACACACATTTCTGTGTTCGACTATGATTATGAAATTAATTTGAAATATTAAGATTCGAGGGTTAGAAATGCAAAAAGCAATATAATAATAGATTTTCTTCTGCTTCATTGTTCCAAAATTATTTGTAAGGACTCAAAGGAACCAAAGCTTACTATTTAACGAAATAGTAATAAAAAAGGGACAACTTCTTGTACGTATTTACCAAAATTGGCCCCTGAACGAGAAATTAATTCTTTTACGAATTGTTGATGACAGAAATAAACAATGCAGCACGAAAACAAAAACTACTTTTGACGAATTATAAATAAATTTTGTGACGTTTTGTCATTTATAAATAATTCAATTTTCATTACATTTTAGGAAAAAACTTTTCCTATGATAGTCGTTTTAAAAAAAGGCATTTTATGAACCTATTGCATATTTTAAAATGAGCCTTGAAAATTTGTGCCTATTTGAAAAAATCTAACCGGATCATTTAGATTATTGTATAGAGTCAAAGATGGTAAATGTTAGGCCTCAAAATTGTAGAAATTATCAGTCCATAAAGCAGCTAAACATTGCATTTTATTAAACATAGTACAGTAATATCAGACATTAAATACTAATTCCTAGATTAATGGACAATAATTTCTAACATGCATTAAATATATTTGTTTTATAGTTATCTTTTTTATCAGGCCAATTTATAAATTACCTAATAAGAAGGGAGGACGAAATGTTACATTTAATGACAAGGGGGTTCTAAATTTCGTGACATCACATTAAAAAATCTATTAAAATTTGATTTAAAACACGAATTTTAAAATTTAATTATATGTAAAAAAATTATAGTAACGGTGGCAAACGAGCAGTGGGCTCAGCTAGGGCAAGTGGTCCTCCGCCCCTGGACACCCCCAGCCCTTGCAGAGCTGCGGGTGAAAATATTGAAAAATTAAAATAGTAAAATATGTAATGTCGCACAAGAGAGAGAAAGAGGTCTCACAAATGTAACCAGGTTAAAAATATAATGAAATTCATGTGTTGCAATATATGGATAACCCCTATGGTTCACTGTATGTCCTATGCATAGAGTAAGAATTTTTCTTAGCAATATGCTTAGCCATGTTGTCAGGATTAATATAAGTTATCAAAGGTTTTATGTATGCATCCGAATAAAATTAGGAACAAAGTTATAACGCCATTATCAAAAATTAATGCATAAAATTTTGTAAACACAATAGAAAAATTACAGCCCACAGCAGCCTCTGCATATATGTGGGCGTGAACATTAATTTTACAAATTAAATTATAGATCAAGAAGAAGGCCTACAAAATGGCTTTGAATATGTGAAATAAGATCATTTCATTTTCATACGGTTATTATATTTGCTAGACACAAAACATTTAATTTAAAAAAATAGATTTTTTTTATACCAGTTACCCATAGGCCTGCTACCTATTTCACCCAAAGGTAGCAGTATATTTTTATACAAGCATAGTAGTATTCTACCAAGAATGCCGTTAATTGTCCTTTAATCTAAGAAACGTCGCTAGTAATTTACGCGAGCGCCGTGGGCGGGTTCTCCTCTGTGACGTCTGTGACCATGGGCTCCTCTTCGTCGGGCACTTCAAGGACCCGTGGTCCGTAAAGGAGCAGGTAAGCGCAGTGCCAGTCGCCTGAAATTTAAAGACATTTAAGATTAATTTTTAATTCCAGCTATTCTACTTTCAGCTCTAGAAAGACGCTGTTTAATCTTACAGAGACGTTGTAAAATTCCGTCACACAATAATTTATAACATTGCCACAATTTTTGACTGCGAGGTTACGGGTTCGATATGCGCCACTAGATCCAGGTTGTTAGAAACATATATATTATAATATAAAAATTATTATTAAAATAACAGTTCTTTTTAATTTATTAACAGAAAGCTTTTGAACTTTTGTTGGTAGCCTATTATAAAAGCGTATCGCATTAACTCTAGAAGAATGGCGTATTTTAATGAGTCTGATCACTGGTAAAACAAGTCTATGCTTAGTTCGTATGTCCCGATTATGAATGTCGCTTTACTTGCCAAAGTCAATTAATATCACTCGAACTTCTCCAAAAGGTATTGGGATGCTACAGTCAAGACAGCTATTTCTTTAAATGTATCTCTAAGTGTTGTAAAAGGTTCTGGTAAAGATGAATCACCTCCCCCGCTGAGCTTGAGGACCTCCTCCTGGGTGACGGGCGTGACGGTCTCGTCGTCGCAGCGCAGCCAATCGTTGCCGCGGGCGACCCACGCCACGTAATGGCCGGAGGACGAGGAGCGGCCACGGTGGGTCAGCACCGCCAAAGGTCAAAAAACGCAACCAATATTACTAGATGTCTTTACGGGAAACGATTCTCATAAATTTAAAATCTTTCAACAG
>DWCF01005293.1:0-14530 GCA_018230265.1 Delias oraia
ATGGTAAGGGAACATCGCCTATGAACAACCGCGCTACAGTCCGCGCATTGGTTGTGTTGCCGTCTGTTTACGCCGCTCAACCGGCTCGTTTAAGGACCTCCGATATCCTCACTCACTCTGCGAAAGACAGTATTAGTATTGTTTCAGCATACGCCTCAGCATGGCTTTTCTTCGGTTTAGATAGTGTTAAGTTACACTCGGCCGCTGATGTGCTCTTAGAAACCCTATTTAAATTGTAAATTAAATTATATACAGTGCGGGAATCGAACCTAATACCCATGACGCCAGCTTAAAATAGTCTTCCGCAAAGTGTATACAAGAGCACACAGATGTACTTGATTGTTAATAATTGGTGTGCTTCAGAAAAATAAGGCACTATTATAAACTTATTTTAGGTATTAAGCAGAGGTAGACCCATTCACTTTTATTCTTTAATAAATCCGGCAACACAACCAAATCGCGTATTGTGGTGTAGTTGTCGCCTGCTCCGTTATCCAATATGTAATAAAAATGTATGATTTGGCTAATTCTGTTGAAAGTTTAACGCTATACATTTATATTTGCAGACCGCACGTGTGTCGGAGTAGAAACAGCACGCATTGCTGTCCGGGATGGACGTCTAGGCCAAACTCTTTGCTTTGTGTAGTCCGTAAGTTGGGTTTTCTATATTTTTATCAGATGAACCTTTAAGGCTTTTATTCCTATACATTTGAGTTCATATTATTAATGTTTTATAACTAAATTTGATTTAATGATCAAATATCACTATTAGTAAGTAGAAAATGTCTTTTTTCAGCACTTTGCCGACCGGACTGTGGATCTCCCGGGGCTTGTATAGCGCCAAACATGTGCCGGTGTCCAGGCGGGATGGAAGCCCCATCCTGCGGCCCGGGAGGGGCACTCTATTCGTACCCACGTAATACAACTATGCAATCATCTTCGAGACTATTTTCTCGCATTAGGAGCTTTTGAAATATTATTGAATTAATAAGTGGCTGTAAAAGATGTAGTTTTAAATTAAATATATATTTACAATAATTTTAGAGGTACTAAACAGGGCACAAATATATAACCCGTTTCTGTTACATCTTGAGAAATTTAAGATTAATCATGATTAAAGTTAATTATTAAAAAAACTTTTCAGCACGCCCTCGTGGTGGCTGTCGACGGATATGTATGAACGGTGGGACGTGCACTAATGGGACCTGCGCTTGCGCACCCGGCTGGTCCGGGGAGTTCTGTACTGAACGTGAGTACATCCTGCATCTTAGATTAATAGAATACGTTAAAATCTTGTATCGCGCACCACTTCTATTTTTTATATGAATGGTGGCAAATGAGCAGGAGGCTCACTTAGGGCAAGCGATCCTCCGCCCATGGACACCCCAAGCCCTTGCAGAGCCGTGGGTGCGTTCACGGGCTTTAAGGAAAGTGTACGCTCTTTTCTTGAAGGTCTCCAAGTCATATTGGTTTGATTCTACAGAGAGGTGGTGCGCGGCACAAAATACCTTAAAAAGCTCAGTTGTGGAACGACAAACATCAAGGTGAAAGCGATAAAACTTTGATGGAATCAGTTCCTGCGAAGATATTTCCCAACCAATGCGACTTCTGAACCTTCAAAAAGAGCGCAATTTTAAGGTCGGGATTTCAGACCAGCTGGGGCTAAGAATATCCATGGATGGGGAATATCTTGTAATAGATGACCCTTGCTCGTTTTTGTTCTTTGCTAATTTTAATTAAAATCCGTAAATCATTTGTGACAAAGATATTGTATCGTTAAGAGTTTAGAAATATTTATAATCTACTGTTCTAAATATGTTATAATCTCTTCAGTTCAACTATAAAAATTTAGGCCTACAATTATTCAGGTGTATAAGTGAGATATATTTCTGTATATATTTCATACATAAATATTTATAAGTACATTAGCTTTCTGTACTCGGATGTTTTTTTTCATTGGGAATCGAATTATGTCCTTCTAAGCATCAGGTATGATCAACACGTGTGATCAATCGGACAGTTTGTATTCTTACTAGATTAAAATTAACACAGTTGTTATAAGTTGTAACAATATTTCAGCAATATGTCGCGAACCTTGCCTTCACGGCGGGAGATGTATAGCGCCAGATCGATGTGTTTGTTTCCACGGATTGTCCGGGATTCGCTGCGAAATAGATCGACGAACAGGTAAACTATTTTATATTTAATATTTATAAAAAAAATAATTTCAGGAAACATAGTATAATAAACATGGAATTAGCAGATTGCAGAGGTATTTCGAAAGCTATACGACTTGGGATTTTTAAAAAAAGAGCGTGCCTGTCCCTAAAAAACGGGCAACGCATCTGAGGCCCAGTAAGGGCTTGGGGTGTCCAAACACCAAAGGCAGAGGTCTGCTCATCCTTGATGGGTCTCCTACTCGTTTTCCTCAGTTCTTCATTAAAAAATACTAATTCTAGTGTAAATAAAATTTAAAACTATTTATTAAATTGGGATGGTTTGATTTTGCAATATAGATCATTTATTATTTATAGAATTAATAAAAAATCAGACAATAAGCCCAATAAAAGCAAAGTTCCTATATCAGTTGCTATGGTATTGGATAAATTTTGTTATGCACAACCCACTAATAAGTCTAACTAAGTCTAAGTCTAGATTTCTGTAAAAATTATCACCTCTACAATTATCAATGATTTCGAAAATTAATATTGCCATCATAACTTTACGCATTCGGCCTTAACGCACAGTAGTTTCAGTGTTCGCAGTTAACTCGATCCCTATAGAATGTGATGTCATTTGCTATGACGCATTTGACTACATTTTAGGATATCTAAATCGGTTTAATGGCAATAAAAAGTTAATGTATTCAGGCCGGCTGATAGTTTATTTTTCTTAAGTTTCAATAAAAGTTTTAAAGATAGTGTAAGTTCTGGTTAAGTATTTATTATAAGCGATAATTTAGATCGTTTTTCGTTAATTTGATTCGGGTAACTTCTATGTATATCTGAATTCAGATCCAGTTAAACTTGAAAAATATGTTGATGAATTTTATTTTAATTTATTTTTATATCTATACATGTATATAATATTTATATAAATCAATACATTTTTCGTTGTGAATTTATAATTCAAGAACATGTTCACATACTCAAATCAAATGTTTAGGTTTTGTTTCTATTATTTAGTAGATGGTTGTCGTAAAGCTTGCGAAAAATCAGTCGAGCGGTTATTTTCGTAACAAATAAATTCAATATATCATTTTGTCAAAGGGGATTTTTCTGTAAAATTGAAACTTTATTACGTATTATGAAACTGTATTTACGGAGCGAAGCATGTACCGGTTAGTTATTTTATTTTAATATATTGTTGTATCCTACAAATTATGATATTCTTCCGTATGTGCGCAGGACCGTGTTACACGGACACTCGCGGTGCGCTGTGTACTGGAGCACTGGAGGGCGTGGTGTGCACTAAACAATTGTGTTGTGCTACGGTGGGCGTAGCCTGGGGACATCCCTGCGAGCGTTGCGGGGACCTCGACTGTCCCCCGGGACACCTGCGCAACCTCGCCACTAAAGAATGTCAGGTAAGTCACCTGTTCGATTAGAAAAAAAATAGTCTTTTTTATAGTATAGTGGACAACGGAGCAGGTGGGTCTCCTATATGGTAAGAGAACACCGCTGCCCATGAAGAGCCATGCTGTAACATATGCTGACGAACTAATTGGGCCGGTTCGTCCGAATCGATACTCAGTGTGAAATGGTAGTTATATTCGAAACGGTACTTCTACTGTGTTTCGCAGAGTAAATGAGGATATCGGAGGCCCTTAAAAATACCGCTAAGTGGCGTAAATAGCCGGCAACACAACCAATGCGCGGACTATGGCATGGTTGTCCATGGGAGGTGGTGTTATTTTACCATATAAGAGACACAATTTTTTTTACGAATTATGGTTTATTTTTAGGACATAGACGAGTGCGCTGCAGTGCCTGGTCTGTGCGAGGGTGGCAAATGTATTAACTCAATAGGTTCTTTCTCGTGCGAGTGTCCGCCCGGACAGAGGCGACACCGCGTCACAAACAACTGCGAAGATATCGACGAGTGTGAAGACCCAGACATTTGTCCGGTAATTTAATATTATTATACGTAGTTGTTATAGGTGTTACAGACAGCCTATGCAGAGCGAGCGTGGATAAGGAAGAAACATCAGCTCATGAAATTCTAGAGCCTTGGTCGTCAAAGTGGCCCGCGGCAATTTAAATTGCATTAATTATCAACGATTTAATCTCCCGACCAACGCGACGTGATGACCGCATGGAAGCGCAGAGTGGGAGGTCCCACTACTCGATGGAAAGACGGTCCCATAAAAGTCGTGAGCAATCGCTGGATCTAGATTGCTCAAGATCGCAATAGGTGGGCGTCTTTGGGGGAGGTCTTTGTCCAGAAGTGCACTTAATAGGCTGATGATGATATAATCTTCATGTCATAACCATAAACAAAATCAATATCCGGCTTTATATACGAAACCGAGGAAAAGTGACGGTTATCATGTAAATTGGTTTAGTGGTTTAAGCGTAGAGAAGTAACACATACAGACACATACTTTCGCATTTTAAGATAAGTATGATTTAGTTTGGATAAGTATGCAAAGGCTCTTGAAGCACCTTCACATACTCAGCGGCAAGGTCCTGGAATCAAAAGTGTAACTACTGCTGTTCTAGAGTGTTCTAGAATGCAATGTACAGGGCACAACACCTTTAAATTTAGAGGTTGCTCTCCAAAATTGCCGGCAATCCCAAGAGCTTTATTATATTTAAGTTAAAGTAACTGTAAAAATTAAGTAATTATATCTCAGATAATATAAAATTTTAATATTTTTAACTGCAGAAAAGAATTTTAGTAATATCGGTATTTATTACAGAATGGCAAATGTGTGAACACAGAGGGTGACTACTACTGCTTGTGTAATCCTCACTTCATTCCTAGCCCTGATAAGAAGTTCTGTATTGGTAAGTATTATTTGAAGGACTGTCTCATTTAACTAATTAATCTAAAGTTTAATAAATGAATAGTTTTTTTAACTAATGGTAATTTTCAGACGGTCGTGTGGGCAATTGCTTCACATATCTGAGCGAGACGGGTGAATGCGGTGACCGACTACCAATGTCTCTTTCTAACAGAGACTGCTGCTGTGGATACAATATGGGACGAGCCTGGGGTGACCTTTGTGCGCCCTGTCCGCCGCGAGGAGCTAGTAAGTCTTTTGCTATTATAAAATCCTGTTTTTAATAAAATCACAGTGTATGAAAAGCAGTAGAAAAAGTATAAAATTTGTAGGAAAATTAAATATTAAACGTACACATTCCTCAAAGGCCGCACCCGCGGCTCTGCAAGGGCTAGAGGTGTCCATAGGCGGATGACCGCTTGCACTTAGTGAGCCTCCTGCTCGTTTGGCACCGATTTAATAAAAAAAAATAAGGCAAACAACTAAAAACGGAAGAAACATGTCTCATGATAAATAATAAAATTAAAAAAACAAAAAACAAACATTTTAAGTATATGTTGCTATTTAGTATATATCACAGATAGACTTTCTGACTGATAAGGAAATCTGGTGTAATTATGAATAAAAGTATAATTCTTATTTTTAAGAAAAGATGTGTTGCCGTCAGTTTTTTTCGCCAATTCTTTCACCGCAACCACCTTGTGAAATGGTAGTAGAATCTAAAATTGACTTTCAAAGTGGTACTTTGTATCTTATATTGAATATTAATTTCAATTACAATGATATTATCTACTTATATGTCTATCTAACTAATCTATCTAATTAGCTATTGAAATAATTATATGTTATGAAGTAAATTAAAAATTCTTCAAAAAGTCATTGATTTAGTGTGGTTTTATTTTTATAGTCAAATAATATATAATATTTTGTGTAGTATTAATAAATTTCTTATTTTAGTAGCGGCTTTAAAATATATATTTCTATTTCCAAAGGTGGAATGTTATATCTGAATATTTTTTTAACAGTGGAATGGACGCACCTGTGTGGTGGCGGCATCATACCACCAGATTGGCGGCGCAATGATACATCAATCGGGGGATTTACAGACGGCATTGATATACCACATCCTATAGCCAAGATTAATGAATGTATGCTGAGGAATGGTATTTGTGGACTCGGCAACTGTATCGATAAGGACGTTGGGTGAGTCAGAGATTTTCATTGCGATGTTTAGATTTTTTGCAGCCTTTTTGATAAAGACACTATAACTGAGGCTTTATATCCAATAGGACAATTTCTCATACACATATATATTTACATACATATATATTTTTTATCTTTAAATGATATGAAATATATATTTTTATTTGATTTACTTATTTTTATTTATCCGATTTTATGTTTTTATGTTATAGCGGATGACAGAGCAGGTGTCTTATATGTTAAGAGAACACCGCCCCCCCATGGACAACCGTGCCACAGTCCGCGCATTGATTCTGTTGCTTTTTACGCCACTTAATCGGCATTTTTAAGGCCCCGATATCCTCACTCAACTTTCCAGTTAGTCCAATTAGTGCGTCAACATATGATTTAGCATGGCTCTGCCACGGGTGCGACAGTATTACCGACCGGGTCGGTCACTCTCAAGCCCTTCCAGAAACCGAATAAATTAAATTAATTTTTAATTGTCCGGATCGGGATTCGAATCTGATTTCTCTCGCTTCATAGTAGAATTATTTAAAAAGATAGTATAATTTTCTGTCCAGATACTCGTGTTCATGTTGGGAGGGTGCTGAGAGTACGTTACAAGATGGGAACCCCACTTGCATTGACATCGATGAATGCGCGCTGGAGTACTGCAAAGGCGGGACCTGTGTCAACACACCTGGCAGCTTTACCTGCAGGTAATTCATTATTTCAGATAAAATAATGTTAAATTCATTTGAATAAACGGACAGTCTAATGAATGAAACAGAAAACTGAATGTGAATTAAGGATTTTTGCTAAAGGAAATTATAGTTTTTTTATTCTATTTATGGTTATGGTGGTCTCATTATGATAAGATTACGTCGCTTAAGGACAGCCACGCTATGGTTGTGCTGCCGGCTTTTTCTGATTGTTTTCACTGTTTTTTTGAAGAGGGTATAGTTAGGGATACTTGGATCATGAAATAGTGAAAATTAATGTAGCTTTATGCGTCTTTTCTGATCTATCGTTATAGTTTTATATGTCTTATTTTGTAGATGTCCACCCGGTTTTGATCCAGTAGAAAATGGACTGCGATGTAGCGACAAAAATGAATGTGAAATGACCAACGGAGGGATGTGTACCAATGGTGTTTGCACAAACATGGATGGCGGGTGAGAATTATTTACAGCGAACGCTCTTTATTTTCGTTATGGAATTTGCTGATTAAATCGCCGCACTCAAAGCTCGAAATAAAAGATATCTAATAGCTTAATAATGTTCAATGCTTGTTGAAAAAACAAAATCGCGCCATGCTTATTAAAATTATGGATACAGCAAGGAGCGTATTTTTTTATGGTATTCCGGACAACGGAACAAGTGAGTCTCCTATATGGTAAGAGAAAACCACCGCCTATAAAAAACCGCACCACAGTCCGCGAATTGGTTGTGTTACCGGCTTTTTACGCCGTTTTAAAGGCTTCCGATATCTTCACTCACTCTGTGAAACACAAAAAGTGCCGTTTCACGGTGAGTATTCTGTCAGGCCGTGGTATCACTTCGGACGAGCCCGCCCGGCTTTCGTTCAGCATGGCTCTCCCACGGGTGCGACACTATTACGACACTCGCCGGGCCACTGACAAGTCCTTCCAGAGACCGAATTAATTATAATTGTCCGGACCAGAATCCGATACCTCTCGCTACATGGTACATTTAAAACCATTAAGCAACGAGGCTCTCAAAGATGTGGCACCAATTTTGTATGAAACCGATTGCAGCAGAAATTACGCAACAAACTCACAAAACTACGCTCGCTCGGCTTCACCCTGACGCTATGTTAATAATTTTTCTAGATACCAGTGCACTTGCAACCCAGGCTACGAGTCGACAGAGACGGGCCACGCTTGCCGTGATGTCGACGAGTGCGCTGACAACCCGCGCGTGTGTCGTCGCGGTCGATGTCGCAACACTGCCGGCGGGTATGAGTGTTTGTGTGAGCCGGGATTTGCCCGCTCCGCGGCCGGCTATTGTGCCGATGTTGACGAATGCGTTGATAAAACACTGTGCCAGGTGATTTTTTCTTATTTCTGTGTAATTTCTAAATATTTTGCATGTATTTTTTAATGTTATAGCGGACAACCGCCAATGGACAACCGCGCCACAGTCCGCGCGTTGGGTGTGGGCTTTTTTACGCCAATTAACACGCGGCATTTTAGCGGTCTTTAGAGAGCCATGCTGATGTATATGCGGACGCACTTAGACCGGCTCGTCCGAAGTGATATCACGAATTCACAGAGTCTGAGTGAAATGGTATTTGTACTTAAAACGGTACTTACTGCATTTCGTTGAGTGAGTAAGGATATCGGAACCCCAGGATATACTGCCCAAGCGGCGAAAAAGTCGCTATAGCATAAGAAATGGATCAAAATATTTTAAGATGAATTAAGATCATTTTTTACTTCTAGATAGAGTTCTTAAATACTTGCTTGAAGTTTTGAAATTATAGTTAGAGAGTCAATGCATAACCGGAAGGGCAGAAGGGATATTTAATCCCGTTATTTTGACCAATAAGTCGGTCCCACATGTCAAAAATCGATCACATGGCTTTGATTTCGCTCATTCCGACCACCATCAGTTTGATTAGGTTGTTCTCTCCGAGTATTACGGCCAAAGTAACTCGCTAAAAGCACATAGTTTTAAGCTACATACAGGTTGTAATGGAATCGTTCATAGGGTGGTCGTTGTGTGAACGGTGAGGGTTCGTTCCAATGTGTCTGCGAGGCGGGCTTCCGGCCCACGCCTGACCGCGCCGCTTGCATCGATGTGGACGAATGCTCTGAATTGCGTGTATGCCGCAATGGGAAATGCCACAATTCACCCGGCTCCTTCCGTTGCGAATGTCTTGCCGGCTTCACACTAAGCAACGATGGACGCACTTGTCTAGGTACTTTGATGAAAATAATAATATTCTTTTTCCCATAGTATCCCAGAAAACATTCAAAATCTTTCTGTATGTAAATTAATTTAAAAAAAAAACTTAAGGGACATTTGTGTGATAAAGTATACTATAGTGTTAATGATTTTGTAAATTATGTTACGTTTTGGGAATGAGGTGCCAGGCATTCTCAGGGCTAATTTTCTGTTATTTTTTTATATTTTAAGTAACTCACGTGAACAAATAAATTACACCCACTGAGTTTATTTCGCCGGGTCTTCTCTGTTCGGCTTAGCTTGGAACCGTTGGTAGCATGATTTGGACGTTCAACGAGCTACATACGAGCTGTTGAATAAAAATATTTCATTTCAATTAAATTTATTATTATTATTTAAAGCCTTATTTGCTTTGATGATTTTTCTTATGTATTTTTTTATGAAATTTATAGGTATTACACAATTTTCTTATAATAAGTTAATTTTAAACAGAATTTATATTTTGTTGTATAAGTAAATAAGCAGTTAATTGAAACAGTGTATTTTTTACATATTATGATCACAGTTGTCTATAGATGTGACAGAATTGAATTATGTATAATTAATTATTATCTTATTTTCGAGTGTAACATTTGTATGTGAATACAGTATTTAAATTGTAATTTTAGATGAAGTTCAGGATTTGTGTTATGAGAAGTATGAGGATGGTCAGTGCAGCGGTCCTGGCACTACACCGGTAACCCGTTCGCAATGTTGTTGCAGCGCCAGCAAAGGTGCGTCATAATAAATAAAATAATTCCATACTTTATAGCTAAAAATTCTTCACTTAATGTGTTGCTAACCACAAAACTAGAATGGTTCGAATAATTTGGTTATTTTTAAAAAAAATATTCCGTTAACATTAACATAGGAACAACTTTTCTTTTCCTATATAAATCGTATGATTTTTACCTTTGACACTTAATAGAACGTAAATATATTCAGAAATTACTATATAGATATTTTGTATGAATATGTATTGTGGATGTTTGAAGCTTATAACTTCTTATCAGAAATTAATATCTTAGCGCTATATTGTTTTTTTTGTTTTAATACCGTCGCTGAAAAAATAATATTAGTTGCCTTAATACTGCTTTTGAACATTTTAAGTATATAAGAGTGAATATGCGAATTGGGAAAGTTATTGGGAAAAGTTATTTATATTTTGTTTTTTATTTATTAATTTTTTCGTTCCACAGGTTTACATCTCGGATGGGGTGTATCCTGTAAGGCGTGTCCTCCACGCGGTAGCAAGGACTACGAAATCCTATGCCCCGAAGGTGCTAGTAAGGACAACGGTGGTACTGATATTAACGAATGTACCATGATCCCTGGAATCTGTCCTCATGGTACCTGCGAGAACCTAGAACCGGGATATAAATGCATCTGTGATTCTGGATACCACCCCGATAAGGACGGCATTTGCCGGGACATTGACGAATGTGATATGCATCAGTCTGTTAGTATTACATTATCTAAGTTTGCTTGTTCATATTAGGTCTTAGGGAGCGTTAACATATTATGTTATGCAATTTGGGGGAAGAGAAGTCTTGTGAAAGGTTGTGATGCGTTACAGGGTTGATCTCGGAAGGGAAGTCTGTTACAACGGGTTACGTAATATTGTAACTTTTTATATTAAAAAGTTGGGATTTTTACCTGTGAGAGAGCCATGCTGAAGTGTATGTGGACGCAGTAATTGGGCCGGCTCGTCTTAAGTGATACTATGGGCTCACAGAATACTCAACGTAAAACGGTACTTGGACTGTGTTTAGTTGAGTGAGTGAGAGAGAGGATATCGGAGCGCCTTAAAAATGCCGCTAAAGTGGCGTAAAAAGCCGGAATCTCAACCAATGAGCGGACTGTGGCGTCGTTGTCCATGATCGGCGGTGTTCTCTTACCATATAAGAGACCCACCTGCTGCGTTGTAAACTATATTATAAAAAAAATCCTCTCAATTATTGGGTAAAGGTGTAACGTAATACTTGTGTGTAACGTAATGTTTAGTAAGGGGAGGGAGAATACAGCAAAATGTTACGGTGCGTTACTTGGGAGCAAGGAACGGTTAAAAATCTTCAATAATTGCGTTACGCAATACTTGAAGGCTCTCTATGTATAGCGAATCTACTTTTTAAAACATATGCCTCTGATTGTACCGACTTTTCAATGTATGTAATTTAACTGAACAAGTAGTTATTGATAATTTCAAATATATATCTAAAAACACTACTAAAGATATAAATGAATTCATATTTACCATATGCATTGGATATTTACTAAAGAGTTATTTATTAAGTATTAGTCTAATAAAGTTTCTTATTAATTAAGATTATATAAATAAATTTAGAATACATGAGAGAAACTTTTATATAGAGAGGCAATGGAGCAGAAATGGGCAGGAACTGTAAGTGGTCCTCTGCCCATGTACATAGCCCCAGCAGGCCAACAGTTGCGTTGCTGTCCTTTTAGGGATAGATACGCTCTTTATTTGAAGGTACCCTTATTACCTAATTAAATTAGAAATTCAGTTGATTTCACAGAGGGTCGGTGCGTGGCACAAAATCTTTTAACACGCTCAGAAACGGTTGTAACATGAGACGTGTACATTACAGTACTGCACTGGTGGGCAGTGTCGCAACACGCTGGGCAGTTTCACGTGCGTTTGTCCGACTGGCACGCGCTATGAGCCCGACGAGCAGATCTGCCGCGACATCGACGAGTGCGAGGTGAGATCGTCGACCCTCCCCAGCGCGGGGACATTCCGCCCCGCGCCCTCCCCACAGGTTACTTTGCCCCTTAGCCGTGCCCGTCTAACCACATGCGGTCATCTAACTGAGCATGACCATTCCTGGGGCTATACTTAGACGCATACAGACCGTGCGACGGATGTGCTGAGTAGACATTGTATTATTAAACTTTGCGTATAATTACCGGTTTTGTTACATCAATTTCACAGATTTTCGACATTATATGAGTGTAAAGATGGATTGCGTTAACATTGGCTTGAATTGGCATTATCATTACAAATTTCAAACAACCGAAATTCATTTATAATTCATTTGCACGCAATCAATATCGCTGCACTGCTTATAACTAAAGTAAAAAGTATGATTTCAACAAAAAATGTAAGAAAAGTCAATGAAATAAAGGCATATAATAATGAAACAGTTTTATAAATTACAGAACAATCGAACCCTTGCGACAATGGACGATGCATAAATACTCATGGAAGCTACGAGTGCGAGTGTGAACACGGCTTTGTCTTAGATGCGTCTGCGCAGCACTGTCTTGGTACGTTTAAACTAAGGTTTAAAAATATATGTTATTTTTAGAATTAGTCAAGCCATGTACCAGTGGGAGAGACAAGCTGAGGCACTAATTTGGCTGGCTCGTCCGGAGTAATACCACGGGCTCACAGAACTCTCAACGTGAAATTATAGCTGTTCTTCTACTGTTTCGCTGTGTGTGTGGGGATATCAGAGGACCTTAAAAATGCTGCTTAAGTAGCGTAAAAAGCCGGCAACACAACCAATGCGCGAAATGTGGCGCGGTTGTCCATGGGCGGTGATGTTATTCTAGCATACAGAAGACCCGCTTGCTCCGTTGTCCGCTGCATAATTTTCTTATCGAATTTATTATTCCATAGATAACCGCCGGGGTTCGTGTTGGCGGCGTGTAGTGGATGGTCAGTGTGAGAGCGCTGCGCCTACACCGCTGTTAAGACAAGAGTGTTGCTGCAGCGTTGGACTGGCTTGGGGGTCTCCCTGCGAGCCTTGCGAGCCAGACGACTGTCCCTGCCCTAAAGGTTTTGCTAAGGTACTTACTACCTACAAAAAACACCCAGTAATAGAAGCTGGCTAGAATAATAAAGAACAAGAGCCTCGTATCCATAAATTTTATAACATAAACCACTACATAGAAGACAAAGATGCATGGAAATTTCTGCACAAGCACCAACTCGTATCTTTTTAAACTAGCAAACATAAACCAACTATTGCAAATTCGGCGATAAAAAAAATAAACTCTATGAGTTTCCTGGTTATTCTCGTAGAGGTATATCTTCCGAACTAATGGTAGCTTTACTATTGTAAATTGACTTGCAAAAGGGCCTACTTATGGGCGAAATTCAAAATTTATTCAAATGCTTTTGAATTTTGAGTTTTAAACCTACCACTTAAGGTTTATATATTTTTAGAGAAATTATTTAGTCATGTCTATGAAATAAGTTTGTGCTAAAATTTTTGTATAAATTGTACCTTTGTGAGAGAAATAAAAATTATTGTTATTATTGTAATATGGGAATAGAAAATTATAGTTTAATTAATAATGTAATGTGCTGTGTAATGTGCTGGGCGAGTGTCTTAGCAATATCATAATCATGTAAGAGCTATGATAATGCATATGCTAACATGAAACAGTATTGAGTGAGGATATACAAGGAGGCCTTTGAAATTATACCGCTAAAGTAACGCAAATAAGATGGCAACACAATTGAGACGCAGTTGTGCATGCACTGCGAAAATCTTACCCTTTTCCGTTATACAATAAAAGAAAAAAAGAAAACTAATATATAAAAATGGTGTACTATTCTTTCGTTCAAAGAAATTTACATTAAAATAGAATCCAATTAATTTCACGCATAGCGTACTATAGTATCATAATACAGTATGAAAGTAATTGAACTTGGAGAAATAAATATAAAACTTTTACTTTTAAAATATGGTATTAAATTATCTCTCTCTCTTCTTTCTCCTTTTTAGTTGGACGGCGTTAACTGTCGTGATGTGGACGAGTGCATGCTAGATCCTGATCTGTGTGTGGGTGGTCAGTGCGTCAACACAGATGGCTCCTACCGCTGCGAATGCCCCACTGGGCTCACGCTTGATGCCACGGGTGAGATATCTGATATCAAATTAGATTATTTTATATAATTTAATAACTAAAAATAACTATATAATACACTAGTCATACAACTAATGTTTCTTCGAAGCATTTATACTTTTATATCTTTTGGTTGAGAATCTATTTAAAGCAATTTATATATAATACTAGTAGACTCGACAGACGTCGTTCTGCCCAATACACTTCCCACCGAGTCTGTTTTTCATGTTTCTATTAAATATTGTCATGTTTGCACAATACAATTATAAACTAATCTATGTCTTATTCTGATTATAAGCTATATTATTACAAAGTTTGATTAAAATAGATTCTTTATTAAGCACAAATAAGTAAAAAGGAGGAATAATTTCACTGTATTATCGTCACTATAATTTTGCAATTGATTTACACTTCTGTCTATGTAACACGTGGTTGGCTATGCTAACACCAAAAATTAAAAAAGTAGAAATAATTAAATTTCACGCTATTTCG
>DWCF01005294.1:0-14529 GCA_018230265.1 Delias oraia
TATTATATACAAAATTTTCATATATTTCATATTCATATATATATATATATATATATATATCTTATAAAGGTCGCCGGAAGATGCCGGATGCAGGTCGCCTCCGACAGGTATGCATGGAGAAACCTATGTCCAGCAGTCAAATGGGAAGCCTATGTCTAGCAGCGGACGTCTTGCGGCTGAAATGATGATGATGATGAAACATAAATATTACAAGAAAAAGATGCACACCGCCGGATCATCCAATCTAGCAGCAACACATACATTGTCAAATGCGATCAATCGTTGATGAGTATAGCGACCACAATAACGTGATAACAATGAAAGTCGTGACTCAAAGCTTGTCGTCCTTGCTCCTAATTTGATATGGAAAGCTTTATTGTCCTACAATCAGACAAAAATGTCTCTACGGGCCAATTTAATGGGAATAAGGCAAAAAGACCAAGATAAGATACCTTTACGTTATAGGTTTAAACATTATCAATAAAAATTAATAATATCTAAATTAAATTTATCCATGAAACCCATCCAGGCGATCCATGCTGAAGCATTTGTTAACGCCGGCTCATCCGAAGTGATACCACGGGCTCACAAAATACTCGTGAAACGATACTTGTATTGTGTTTCGCAGAGTGAGTGAGGATATCGGGCGCCCTTAAAAGTGCCGTATAAGCGGCGTAATAAGCCGGCAACACAACCATGCGCGGACTGTGGCGCGGTTGTTAATAAAAAAAGTTTACAATTCAAACGACATTTTGATTGCTGTGTCTTAGGTATTATCTAAGGAGAAACAGTAAAAGTAGTATTAATTTGCAATAGTTCGTAGAAGTAAATTGTTACATAAACTATTTCACTCTTTGTATCTTTGTAATCTATAAAAGAGTTGTAAAATAGTAAACCAAATTTGGTTTAAGCTTCTCACCTGATAATCCAGACACAAAACGTATTTTAATACTAAATAGTTCTTTGAAAGAGTTATTTTAAAAGTCGAGTTCAAAGTGGCTACAAATTTAGAAACTTTAACTTTCTAATACTAATGTAACAAAAAGGAACGAAAATATTATTAAATAAACTGAAAATAAGCGAAATCTATTGTTAAATGCATTTACTATGTAAAATAAATTCATAAACAATTTTGTATATAAAAATTTAATTGATTGATGTGATCCTACATAAAAATCATTTTCAGTTTCATTTTGAAGTTAAACGGGTAAGGATACTCTTAGTTCAAGCAAGACGGTGAGCTGCCCGAAATAAACTTTTTAAATTCATATTTATTGTTGAAAATAGTTACAAATCTCTAGTTTCATTTTTTATAGCGGACAACGGAGAAGGGTTAGTCTCCTATATGGTAAGAGAACACCGCCGCCCATGCACCACTGCGCCACAGTCTACGCATTGGTTGTGTTGCCGGCTTTTAACTCCACTTAAGCGAAATTTTTAAGGGCGTCCAATATCCTCACTCACTCTGCGAAACACAATACAAGTATCGTTTCACGTTGAGCATTCTGTGAACCCGTGCTATCACTTCGGACGAGCCGGCCCATTTAGTGCGTCCGCATTTGCATGAACACTGCTCTCCCACGGGTGAAATTATTTATTTAAATTTAAATTAGATATTATTCATTATTATTGATAACTTTTTAACCCGGCATCCATTACGTCAAGGTATCTCATCTTGGCCTTTTTGCCTTATTCCCATTTAATTTTCGTAGAGACATAAATCTCTAGTTACTCTAAATATTAAATATCCTAAGGTACTGGAGAACCTTAATCTAGCATGATAGAGCTATATATTACATCGAAGGCCTAAATTGCGATAAAAGATGCAATGTCAATGTAGTGCTAGTTCTATAACAGTGGGGAAATTAATTCAAAGCAACTTTTTATTTTATTATTATATGTTTTACTACATTTTTTAATTTTTATTGCATAAATTTTTGCTGTGTAAATGTTTTGGAAGACATAATAATTGCTATATTTTTAATTCTAGAAGTGTTTATGAATAGTGCTATTTTCTGTGTTTTAAATCATATTTAATTCAATATCAATTCTAATACAATAATTTAATTAAATATTTAATAGAATAAGTTAATTCATATATTTTCAAAGCAATAGAACTTGGGGACCTTAAAGACCTAAAAGTCCGCCGACGCATCAAGAGCCCATTGGGAGTGTCCATGGGCGAAGGACCGGTTATGCCTCACGCTCCTTTGCCTTTGATTTTTAGGAAAAGCCTTCATTCGAAAGTTGAACTACAGCTTAATTTTCTATATACTGCATTTAACACTATCGATTTTAACTAACAATACATTTAGATCAAGCGTGTCATCATTTAAAATTTGCCCACGCTATTTAAAGCCTTATTCTAAACGAGAAAAGCCTAATTTACAGTGAAAACCCGAGCCGAATACCCTGCTAGTGCGATAGTATTGTCAAATTCTATTTAGTATAAATACATGGTAAGATGGTTAAGCTAACATTCAGCAATAAGCTTGTGAACCTACAAGTACTAAAGGTAGGTAAAGAAAAGTAAAATATACAGATAAAAGTTTACATTTTTCTATTTTCTAATGGAATTAAAACTGTCTTAAAGGAAATAGAGTAAAGGTTTACTTAACTGACAATTTGAGCTTCAAATTATTGGGTTTATATGTTGAATTATGGGAATATTTCAAGAATATCGAATAAGATTGCAATAAAATGTATTAGATAAAAGTTATTTTAATTATATACACAAAACTAAATACTGTTATAACAATAATAAGGGATTTTAATTACTATTTGTTTATTTTCAGATTAGAAACATAAATGAAAATGAAGATCAAGGTAATTTTGAATTATTTTAGATAAAATGTTTCATTCAACTATTTTATTATTAATTTTTGGTATATTTTTTCAGATTATTGTCGCTGTGATTTTGGTTTCGTATGTGACGGCTGAGCCCCCGATCGGGTATGTTCTTTAATAATTCATATTAAAACTTGTTTGCATGAAATACCAAATGTTTTGGCAGTATTTCAAACCTCTAAGAAGCTGAACAATAAAGATCTTGTACGTTGTTTATTGTTTAAGGTTGGGATAGATAAAGCTTGTCTTTTTCTCTTTGTGTCAAGAAAGTGCGTACAAATATTCTTCTGTAAATCCAAGGGAGCGAATATATAACTTAACCACTACTAACCTCAACAAAGCTCTAATAATGGTTAATTATTGTTTTTTATACGTTTCAGTGACTACCCCTATCCTGATAATGCAGCTCAAAGATCTCTCTCCGATACATACGGCCCACCTGTTTTTGGCGCGAGAACCCAAAATCAGTTACCAACTACATACGGCCCACCAAATCAAAGCGCTCGTCTCTCAAAGGAATATCTTCCTACACAACGTAGTCTACCTCAAGAGTATGGTTTACCTCGATCGTTTGATACTTCAGAATTCTCCGCAGACTATACACCAAGTCAGAAATATGGGCTACCTTCAGCTCGACTAGGAGGCGATACCTTTACACCAGAAAGGATAATTTCACAAGAATATCGCGTACCCAATAGTCGTTTGAATTCTCAAAAAGAATACAATCTGAAAACACGGACATTGGCAGAGGATTACGAAGTACCAGCAAGTCCTATTTCATCAGCAAGTTTATCTCAAAGCTACGGCCCACCAGCCCATGCAATAGATACATCTGTACGTGATCTAACAAGACAGTATGGTCTACCAAAATCACGCACGCAGACTATACAAAAATCTCAATCACCAAACCTCCGAGCCAGTCAGGTACCGACCAATCTAGCTTCACAAAATTTCCCTAGAGTTCCTCAAGGCTTCAGTATGTCTGCAAAATCTGCAGATTCATTATTTCCATCTGATTCTTATGGAGCGCCTTTGCAAAGATCGTTTGAAAGTATTACATCGGAATATGGAGTGCCAACTGAGAAATCAGCGTTTCGTTCAAGTGTATCGCAGACTTATGGTGTTCCTCAATCCGCTGATAGCTACTCTAAAATGGCAAAGTTTGGACCTGCATCACGAAATGGAGTTTCAACAAGCTATGGTGCACCACGTTTGTCCACCCAATATGGCGTGCCAAGTGCTCGATCAGAAAAACCCTCAGAAGCATATGGAGTACCGAATTCAAGATTTGATGGGGCTAGATCATCTAACGCATTTGTCAGGTAACCTATCACTTTTATATACGACCTAGTGATCTAGACTAGACCGATTTTTATATAAAAAAATTCTGCATAGCAGATAACTTTGAGAATCGGTTGAAATATATTTGAATATCCCTAAGTTGAATAATTCATCATTGATATAACATAAAACCCTAACTTTTGCCCTTCTACTATTAACCTCTATTGAAAATTGATGTTAGTACATATTTTAATAATTTATATTTCAAAACAATCTCCTACTAGTATTTAATAAATATTTTGGATATTTTGAGATAGTTTTGTAATAAAATTAAAGCGAATTATCAAAAAAGCTACTAAATTCCTCTTAAATGCCATAAAAAGCTGGCAACACAACCAATGCGCAAACTATGGCGCGGTTCTCCATGGGCGGTGTTCTTTTACCATGTAGGAGACCCACCTGCTCCGTTATACGCTATACCATAAATAAACAAAGTCACAGTCTTTATTCAATAGAACTTCTTAAAAGCTATTTTGAATAGTGAATAAAGTTTGAATCTACAGCTATTCAAACCCTAGGCTTCTCCTAATAAATAACAGGAAAAAACCTTAAGGAGGCTTAAATCTTTTCAATCTGTTTTATGTTCATACATTTTTAAACTTAGTCTAGAGCTTCACAGTAAGTTTAAAAACGAAATATTTAAGTTAGTACCTACAGAGCGAGATTCTCGAGTTATTAAATTCACGTTTTAACTCTTGCAGCTCATCGTATTTGCCAACAAGTCGTGATGCCATGCCATCAACAGAATATGGACTTCCTGATGCCAATTCACTACTCTCCCGACAGGGATACAGTTATGCAAGGAATGCCTTAGATGAGCTGATCAATCAGGTTTGTAATATTTTGTTTTTATTTACGTATTAAAACACATAGTACTTAGATATTACATATTGTTTTCAGCAAAGCACCCCTGGCTTTTGGGTAAGGATGTACATGGACGGTGCAGCTTTATCCTAAAGCCTTCCTTGTCATTTGTCTAAAAAACTGTTTATGATACAAGTAATCTTATAGAAACGACAGACTGAGTATCTCAGGCAATATAAACTTCACGAATCAAGGACAAGTGTTTTTAACTCTTCATCTACTGAATACTAAAGATCTTTTGTGCTCCGAATTGATACCACGTGCTCACAGAATACAAGATTTTCGTTGAGTGAGTGAGGATATCGATGACTCTTGAAATTATACTGATCAAGCGATGTATAAAGCTGGCAGCAAAAGCGCGGTTCGTGGCGCGATTGTCCATGGACGGCCGTAATTTTCTGCTATAGGTCTTGCCTGATCCATTACCCGCTACACAATGAATAATCCTATTAATGATTGTCTTAAATACTATAGGAGCCAGCTAACTACGATTTCGGGTATAAAGTCAACGATCATCGCAGTGGAAGCGACTTCGGCCACACGGAGACAAGGCAAGAGAACAAAGCGGAAGGATCATACTTTGTGGTGCTGCCTGATGGCACGAAACAGGTATTTGTCAATTGTATTTGATTAAAAAAATCGTAAAGGAAGTTATATTTATTCGTATTAATTTAACTTTTAAACTTGACTCAAAGAATTAGACAATAATGTGTGTACAATCTGCAATATAATTTTCCTTTAAGTTAAAATAGCGTACCTACCACTAAAAGGCCTGTAACGGCCGGTATCCGCCATCCTGCAGTGCTGGGGTATCCATGATCGGAGCCTACTGCTCGTTTGCATAAAAAAAATACGATATATAAGATTGTATGCATTGGTTTATGACATTGAAATTCACATTTTTTATATCTGTAGTAGTTTACAGCGTGGTTTACACTCTAAGGTAATATAAATGAAATTAAATGAAATTCATGCGAATAAAATTTTTCCAGGTCGTTGAATACGAAGCAGATGACCAGGGTTTCCGACCTCGCATCTCTGTCGAAGCAGTAAACGAAGGATATGACGAAAATGCATCCAATTTATCTAAATCCGGCCCATACTAAAACAATTACTAAGCTTTGTAAACTTTAACGAAAATGGCTTTAATAGGAATATGATGTTTTCTTTCATTTAAATTAAATTTTTGATTCTTCACTTATTATATTATTATTATTTAATTATTATAAAAGCTACACTACGTTTTAACTGTATTTATCATAAAATGCCATATTTTATTATTATATCTTTAGAATGTTTAAACTAAATAAAGATTTTGTTAATGCTTGAAAAATGTAAAATACTCAAATTGTTTATTCAAAATGTTAAAAAAAAAATAGTTTATAAGTGAAAATGTGTATACAGTGTGAATAAAAATCCTTTTTATTTCCAAAATATTTTGTTTGCCTATACATAACCTTTTTAGAATTATTTAAAAGTATTATATGATTTTAGTTAACAAATTTAAGATTTATACTGTCATTCAGAATGGATCTCACTAGAAATACAATAAACTACCTTTTTACATAGTTATTTAACTACGCGTACGTATGATTAAAAAAGGATTACGTGATGTTATTCTTAAAAGAAAACGAAAATGAAATCACAGAATCACAAAATCACGAAACAGTATTTCGCAGAGTGGGTGAGGACATCGGAGGCTCTTAAAAGTGTCGCTTAAGCGGCCTAAATATCCGGCAGCACAAACAATGCAAGGACTGTGATGCGGTTGTTCATTGGCGGTGGTGCTCACCCACCTGCTCCGTTGTCCGCTATAGAATAAAAAAATTAAGTCTTATCTATTTAATGTAAGGACCTTTAAATTGTCAATTTTAAAATGTAATTTAGAAACTAATCACCTGATAATCATCGCACTCACGAATGAATTCAATTCAGAAAATACCAGTGCCGGTTCTTGACGATGCTATCTCTACATAAAAGCGGTAGTCCAAGAAATTTCTAGAATCACCCATTGTTTAAAATTATTTTTAGGCTCACCTAGGATAACCGGTACTCTACCCATGGAGAACCTTCTGAGCCTTTTGTTTAGGGCTAGGTACCTTTTTTTTTAAATCACCAAGCCGTAATGATTAGGTAATACCTTTCTCTTCGTTTTTCAAATGATCTAAAACTCTACTGGAGAATAGACAATATCTGTGATTTTTTAATTTAAAACAAACACAGCCTTCTAAATTTAGAGCCTTTCTTAAGATATTCTGTCTAGTTTTCGCAACTATAATTACACGTTAGAGAAAGAGTGACAGAATATTTAAGGCAGAATATTTATTTGATACAAGTAAGATGTTTATAAGCTCATACAGATCTAGATTATAATTTACCCACAAGGAGGACAGACTACCTTATAAAGGTCGCCGGAAGACGCTGGATGCAGGTCACCTATGACAGGTATGCACGGCGATCCAAAGGGGAGGCTTATGTCAGGAAGCTTAGGCATTAAAAGAACTTTATCCGGTTCTTCGTTGCGTATGCTTTTGTATACCGAAATATAGTGAAAAGTTTAATACAATTTGGAGTAAGGTCATCGTCAAGGATGACAAATGTCACGCGTTTTTTGTAGATGCACCCTGAGAACAGGAAACGCAGTAGCGCCAGGTCTTGAATATCAACAAATTACTGAATATTTGGTCTTTTTTATTCTATAGCGGACATCGGAGCAGGTGGGTCTCCCATATGGTAAGAGAAAACCGCCGCCAATGACAACCACGCCACAGTCCGCGCTTTGGTTGTGTTGCCGGTTTTTACACCGCTCAAGCGACACTTTTAAGTACCTCCGATATCCTCACTCATTCAGCGAGACACAGTAGAGGCACCATTTCAAGTACAACTACTATTTCACGCTGAATATTTTGTGAGCCAGTTTCAATAGAAGAAAATGGTAATAACTTAAGAACTAATAAATATATTTCACCCGTGGGAGAGACATGCTGAAGCATATGCTGATGCACTAATTGGGCCGGCTCATCCGAAGTGATATCACGGGCTCACAGAATACTCAACGTGAAACGATACTTGTACTGTGTTTCGCGGAGTGCCTTATAAAATCCGATTAAGCGGCGACTTCCGTTAACACATCCAATACCCAGGCTGTGGCGCGATTGTAGAATTAAAAAAAAGTCAATTACATATTATTTTTAAATTAGTGCGACTCCATTCGCGTAGATGTCCAAATAATTCGCGACTGCCTTGACGGTTCTATTATTGTTTAATGACAAGTAATAATTCAACCCCTACTCATCAAGTAATACAATGTATAAAAGCTTTGTGGAGTGACAAGCAGACACATCAGATACATCCAACTTGCAACATGAAGGTACGTGAAAATCCAACTATTCATTACGTAAAGAATTAAAACGAAATTTCTAAAATATTAACGTAATATAGAAGGTAACTCTTTCTCGCTTCACGGAAGTCTACCCTTTGTCGTGCTTAACTTATAGCACTGTTATAATTACAATCTAGTCATAAAATTTACTAAAAGATAATTTATTGCGAGCCTCGTAGCTTAATGATTACCATGAAGCCCCAGGTATCGGGTTAGAATCATGGTCCGGACATTATTCTTTGACATATGCAGTCATATATATTTCTA
This sequence comes from Delias oraia, assembly GCA_018230265.1. Classification (NCBI taxonomy): domain Eukaryota; kingdom Metazoa; phylum Arthropoda; class Insecta; order Lepidoptera; family Pieridae; genus Delias; species Delias oraia. Next base: position 8,702 of record DWCF01005294.1, read on the forward strand.
TTAGTAATAAATATTAGGCCAATGCTCAAAATGGAAAATTGTTTATCCAAATATTTTCGACTGAGTTTTAAAATAGCAATTAGTAAAATTGTTTTTTGTTTACAAGTGAATTTAATGTTCAAATTAATTTCTATAATATATTTTAATTCATATAATCTATGGGCAAGATTATTCAAGCTCCCACCAATGAAGCCTGAAATAAATTCTGATAGAGGCTGCCGTTTTTATTTCATTCATCCCATTATTTTCTTTATATTCTATATATTTTTTATGAATTACATCTACATCAGATAATAAGTAAAATATATTTATCTTTTTGCTGCTTAAACAAAAAAAAATAAGGAAATAATCCACGAGGATTCTAAACTTACCAAAGCAAGTAACTACGCAAGGAATAATTTTTTCATACATTCATACATGCAAATAGGATTTATTATTAACAATTTTATATTTTATTTCAGACTTTCTTGATAATTGCCGTAACAACGATGGTCGTGGTTGCTGAACCACCAATTTCTAAAAGGTAACGATATTTTAAAACGATATTATAAAAATCTTTTATACATACATATTTAAGCTGTTTACAATAAAATAGAAACCAATGTGAGTTGTTCTGTAACCAAAGATACAACCAAAGCTCTCATTTTGTGTTTTTACTTTTATTAATAATATTTTTTTTGTTATTCGTAACAAATAATATTAATTGCATAAAACCTTCATTTACATAATTAAAATATTGATGTGAAAAATTAATATGTCAAAATGCACTTAAGCAAACACTATATTTAGTTGTAGGTTAAAAAGTGTGTGTTTATTCCCAATATTAAAATGTAAATACTTGCACTGTGTTCTCTTTATGTCTTTCTTTGGTTAATAATTTGATCTAAATAATTCATGCTTGTAAAATCTTCCTTAAAACACTGAAAATATTCTTGCCGGATTCTTTGTCATTCTTTAAGTACATCATCTGTCTAAAACAGGCAAAATTGTGGTCTTTTGTCACATAATTCAATAAATTAAAAAGTAAAGGCAAGCACTGGTCTTTTTTTCGATGACGCGGGAAATATGTTTGACATTGACATTTGGTATACTTTATTTGTTTATAGTATAGCGGACAACGGAGCAGGCGGGCCTCCTATATTGTAAAAGAACACCGCCGCCTATGAACAACCGAACAATCTTCGCATTGGTTGTGTCGCTGGGTTTTTACGCCAGGACTTTTCACTTTTTAAGGCCTCCGCTATTCTCACTCTGCGAAACACAGCACAAGTATCGTTTCCCGATGAGTATTCTGTGATGAATAATCTTTCAATAAATAAAAATAGAATATTCTTTGAGAAAAGTTTAAACCCACAAAATTGTTTATTGTATTTTTCAATTGTATCTTGAATTTCAGCTACCTACCACCACCGCCTGGTGGCAGAGCCGGTTATCCCCAAGGATCTTCTATTGATCCATCATTGCAAACTGGTGCTGCTCCTCAAATAATAGCGGCCAGGTCTTTTGATCAAAGCGCGGGGAACGCATTTGCAAGGTTTGTGATTTAAGTATAATGTACGTATCTCAATACCTGAATTCATATCTGAGTAGCGTATCTTTTATATTATAACTAGCGAATCTCGGCAAACGTTGTTTTGCCACATATATTTTGAATTACTAATAACCCTATTAATAAAAAAGGGATAGTGGTAGAGTCAAAAATTAGGGTTATATGTATGTTTTTATGTCAAACGATAAAAAAATAAAAACAAAAATTTTCATCCAAAATTTAAATAAATTGACCCTTATCACCAAGCGTATTAAAAATAGATAGTAGCCGATTCAGACCTACTCAATACGCATATAAAATTTGGTAAAAATCGGTAAAGCCGTTTCGGAGGAGTATGGTAACTAACATTGTGACATGGAAATTTTATATACATATTTTTAATTTTATAGATTTTATGATTGCTGATCAAACTAGTAATAGTAAACTAGTGACATATGTAATATGTAAGTAATTACGCAATAAAATTCTTCTAATATGAAGTATATTTTTTATGGTATATCGGGCAACGGAGCAGGCCGGTCTCCTGTTTGATAAAAGATTACCGCCGGCCATAGACAACCGCGCCACAATCCGTACTTAAGTTGCGCTGTCGGCTTTTTAACACCACTTAAACCGTATTTCAAAAGCTTCCGATAAACATTAAAAGTACTGTTACACTTTGAGTATTCTGTGAGCCCGTGGTATCATTTCAGATGAGCCGGTCCAATTAGTGCTGAATATGTTTGGGGCTGAATAGTCCCGAATATGCTTCTCTATAACGGAAGTGCCGTGCTAATAATAATTACACAACCTAGATATTTCATTGTATGTTTAGTATTTCGTATTCCGTACTTAACTGCTTTTAGTGAATAATTAAATGAGTAAATATAAACGTTTTGTTTCAATACATATGAATTCTTTTGTTTATTAGAAGCGGCAGTCACGACCAAACTACAGCGAGATTCAATGGAATTCGTCATGGCTATGAAAACTCTGGTCCAGTCGGCAGAAATGCTATTGAAGACACTATTGTGCGTATATTTTGTTTTACTTGAAGTCGCTAATATTTCTCAATTCATCCATTCATAATTATTGCTTGTTTGAATTTATTAGACTCTATAATACATTTCATAAGAAATTAGCTTTATTTTTCGAGTATAGCGGACAACGGTATAGAGAACAGGTGGGTGTTCTATATGATAAGAGAACATCAACGTCCATGGAAAATCACAAAAAAGTCCACTCATTCGTTGTGTTGCCGGCTTTTAACGCCACTTAAGCCTTCGGTATCTTCATTCACTTGCCGAAACACAGTATAAGTACTGTTTCACGTTGATAGTGCCGGTCCAATTAGTGCGTTAGCATATGCTTCAGCAGGGCTCTCCCACGGGTAAAGGGGAAAAATTTAAGGGATATTAGTAGTTTAAGGCATTTTAGTATTGTGTACCCAAAATAAAATATTAAAATTAGTATAAGTACTCGCATTTTATATTCTGCCTATAAATATGAATTAATTACTTGTTTGTAAAGCATTTTGCTAACAGTACTTATACTAATTTTATAGGAACCAGCGAACTACAATTTTGGGTACATGGTCAATGCCGTTTTAGAGGGGACCGAGTTCGGTCATCGAGAAGAAAGACAAGAGGAGACGGCGGAAGGAGAATATCATGTACTGTTGCCTGATGGCAGAAGACAGGTACAATAGATAGGTTTAAATATTTACAAATTAAATTATGCCCATTGCTAATTACGGTAGGAATAATCAAAAATTTTGGTTAACTTTATTTTATATAGATAACACGAGGGAATATTATATATTCCATTTATTTAAAATTACATGACTTATATAATTATTATGTGTTAAATTTTTCTCTAGACTGTAAGCTACAAGGCAGATGAACGTGGTTTCAAACCTCAAATATCCTATGAAGAAACCGAAGATGTATCAGCCGGGTATGATGGGAATGCAAACAATCACGGAAGCCATGAAAATAGTGTTCTTGGCGTCAGAAACCAACATGACAACGGATTTGGTAACCATGACAACGGTTTTAACGGCGGACACGGTAACCATGGCAACGCGCGTAGCGGCTATTGACTATTCTTAATTTATATTCTCGTACAGATTTTTGTTTCAAAATGTTGATAACCATACAACTTTTCAATATATGTTGTAGTTAAATGTATATATTTAATAATACAAAATATTTTTTATCATACAATAAATATTTATTCAAAAACTTTATTTTTTATTGTGTATCTTTATAAATTCTTTGTAGGCTTTATAAATTCCTTGAAATATAGAGAAATGTCAATAAAATCATGTAGTTCTAATAACTTGTGATATATTTATATAGAGATCTGTTATATCATATTAATCTTACGTTTGTGTATTTAATTGATGTAAATTTAATTGAGTCGTGAGTACTAAGCTAATGCGCGAAGGACGTAGCTTTTTATTTTTTATTCCATAACAGACAACGGAGCAGGTGGGTCTCCTATATGATAAGATCACCGCCCGCCACTACGGTGCTACAATCCTCGCAAAATAAATAATAGATATAATCATCCATGAAGCTTAAAGAATATTGATATATATTATGGTATATAAAGATTGTTGAAATCTTTTAAGGTTTAAAAAAAATTTCATTTTAATACATAATAAGAAAAGTTTTAATTACTCTGAACATAACGTTATATATGCACTATTTTTAGATATATTATTTTATTAGAAAAACAATACGTTTCTTAAACTGACCTATATATTATCTAATCTTTAAAGGAGAGATTATTTTCAAGATATAAATTTGCTTCAAGAATCATTGACTCAAAACGAGTGTTCTAAAGATTAAGTCACAAAAGAGTTATAAAGTAGTTTGAATAACTAGATAAACCCAAATAAAGCATACCGTAAGTAAATAATTAACTAAATTTTCTATTTTGGCCAAATTAGTCAGAAACAAAAATAAAATCTCTGAAAATAAATAATAATAATTACGTAACATTTTTATGTCTTATGATATTCAATTTAACAATTACAAAATCGTTTAGTGTAAAGATTAAATTCTATAGCGTTTTCCTAATCCTTCAAAGCCTGAGAACAGTTAAGAATAAGATACTTAACTACTTAGGTGCCTATATTAGGAGACAATTGATTTCTGTATTTTCACATGACACAATATATGTACGAATAAAACATATTATATAATATAATAAATCTAGTGGAAATATTATTTTTGTTGTATCAGTCTTCTAACAGGTCTGTTATACAGTAAACGAAAGTTGGATTTAAATAAAAAAACTCTTTTTATAGAAAAAACCTGAGAAAAAGGTTATATTTGAAATAAATCATATTTTTGAACATTATGCTTACTTTAAAAATTTACTTAAAAGTTCTAGATTTACAACCTTGACTACTTAAATGCACACATAAAGCAATTAGATTTCTCAAATATTTGTTATGTTCTGTATGTTTGTTTTTAATTATATATCGATCAAGTGGACTATAAATTTGGCTTGTTCGTGGTAAATCATCAGTCAATTATAGTTAAAGGATCTCAAACAGCTCTGAAGATGAAGGTAATTTATTATATTTCTATAATTTAAGACTACTAAATTTGGAAAGCCCATAATATTACACGTGTGTTTAAATTTAATTTAAATTATCAGAAAATGCAATATGTATCTAATTATAGGTCAGTATTTGTAATAAATATGTAGAATGTAATTAAATTTCCCACATTCTCAATAGAATGTCGTCTATGGTCATTCATTCTTCCCAGACTTATATGAAAGATTGTAGTAAATATTTAAAACGTAATTTCAATTCCCGCCTATCCGATAGAATGTTCATTGTGTATGGTTTATCTGTGATAAATTTAGGTATCTTATTCTTTATTGCTTTCTCTTTTTGTTACTGGGTTACCGTGCTAATTAATAAGTTTAATAATTTATGATAGTTCCTGTTATTTTAACAAAATAAGATCGTAACCAATAAATATTATTCAAATTGTATTATAAACTCAATAAATTAATAATCTGGAAGTATTTAAAAATAATAATTCATGGTTTCTAGGCTTTAGCTGTTCTAGTGATTGCCCTCAGCTCTGTATCGGCACTGGGGTCTGGTCCATATCTTCCAAGTGGCTGGCGACCAGATGGACCTGCATTTTATCTCCCTACTAAGCAGGTAATTAATGAATAAGAATTTATCATTTTGGTATCCGGTTTTGACTACCGGTTTTTCGATAGGTCTGATTAAAAGACGAATATTAAGTTTTGAAAACACAGCTGCTCT